>JAPSES010090490.1:0-22203 GCA_029822895.1 Maxillicosta whitleyi | reverse complement strand
CCTTCCATGTGTAGATACCCCTCCCCTACAGCCCGCCCACCACCACCTTTACTACTATTGCTACTAATACTACTATTCTACGACATCAGACCCATTACTGTACTGTCACTACTCTCCGACACCCTCCTCCTCGTCTCTTCTCCCAAGCCCTTTGGACGGTGCGTTGCTGCCAGGCACAAACGGAGAGGAGAGAGGGCGACGGACATGAGGATTTACCAATATAACGCATTCCTGTTGTTTGGACTGGATATGCGACGCTGCAGAGACAGCGGCGCCATCGAACGGCAGTATCACCCCTCCCCCTTTCCTCTTTATATTAAAGCCCTTATTTATGGTGTCCCTGTTGATGTGCCCTGTATGTATTTTTTAGTTGTTTTTGATTGGTCAGGAACTCCGCTGTTCCTGCGATGACTGCAGTGGCCGTGGAAGCTGAAGGAAAAGGTTTTTTTTGTTTGTTTGTTTGTTTTTTACATCCATGTTATTGTTTCTAAGTATGTTCAACATAAGGGAATGTTGTTTTATGGTCTTGAATTTGCACCGTGATAATTTGGAGTTGACCTGATGAGGATTTGCCAACATTGTTGAACTTATCAGAGGAAAGTGTTTGTTACAGGTGGAGCCGCTGGAGAAGCCCCAATTTACTTGCGCAAATCATGCTGAATGAAATTGTGGGAGATAACCCCCCCCCCCTCCCCTCCAAGTCATCATTTCATGCAGTATTAATGCAGAATCAACAGGGGCTTCTTCAGCTGCGACCACCGTAGACGTGACAGAAAATCTCCTACAGACAATGTGATACAGGTATATTTATTTTAAAACTATTTATAGATAAATAACTATGTTCTAGCACCATCATTTTTACATTTCATCATTTTAGCTGAGTAGGTTTTTACGAGTTCATCTATTAAAAACGTACCTGTTTGACATGGAAGCCCAAGAACTTAAGTAGGAAACCGTAGACAGGTACAAGAAATGTATTTATTATCAAGTATAAGAGAAAAAAAACAATCGAAGGCCGCAGAAGGACCATGGAAATGGTTTGAGTTTACAAGAAAGGTTCATTCCATGTGTGTGTGTGTGTTTTTTTTTGTTTTTTTCTCAAAAGCTGTAAATGAAAATGTCATCTTTGTTGTATGTGACTTTTGTCTGCCTCCGATATTGCACTGATATTGTTTTATAGGTAGTTTTTTTTTGTTTGTTTGTTTGTTTTTGTTTTCCTCTCTGCCGTTACTGAACTGAAGGGCCCAGCTGTGTCGATGCTTCCATTGTTTACAGAGAGGAAGAGGATGTGGTCATCTGTGTCATTGACTCATCACTTCCTGTCTGGATCCCCATGCAGTCGGCTCCACAGCAGCAGCACGATGGACTGAGGTGTAAAGAATGTGCATCTGTACATAAAACAACGTTGAAATCTCTCTGTAATAAGTGACTTTTTTTTTTTGTTGTTGTTTTGGTTTCTTTGGTTTTGTCAGTGTTAGTCAAAGGTGCGCCTGATTTTTTTTTTTTCTTTTTCTCAGTTTTGGGGATTTCTTCCAACTAAACAGAACGAAGAAAATTAAGTGACTATACTCCAAGTGTATGACTGTAGCTTTTAGTGATGTCCGACACTGCTGTCTATAGGCATTTTAACCCCTAAACTCCCCTTCCATTCAACCCCCCACTCCCACCCAAAATTCCCTCCCTGCCAAAAAATCCTCCACTGCATGTACGATGCTTGGGACAGCTGGGCTTTTGCCGTCCTGTTGATCCAACCCATCGCCATCCGAGCTACCATGGTGACAGCCCGGCAAGCCACATGTCTGTATATAGTGAATGTTAAGTATTTGCAAGTACTTTTTCTGCATTACGTTCATTTGTCTTCTTTTTTTTTTTTTTTTGTTTGTTTGTTTTTAAATCGGTTTCATTTCTCCTCCAATCCAGTGTGTATCTTTTAGTGGAATTTGTCTTTGGTCTTCGGATTTCTAAGTCGGGGCCCCTCCTGTGCAAGTGTGTAATATATCTGAATGTTTCATGCTTGTGGACTCTGTAGTCATCTTAAAAGGGTTTTTTTTTTTCTACGTCATATATTGCTGGGTTTGTTATACCACTGGATGTACAAAGTGTAAAGCAAAGACACTAGAGAACTAAGGCAGACGCCAATTTTTTTTTTTGGTTTGTTTTCTAAAAGCTGAAATGTGATCATACAATAGTTTTAAGGATAAAGGGAGGTTATATTATATTAGGGCCTCCTTAACTTTGGGCCTCATGTTTGCATCATCAGAAGGGGACGGTTATGTCATCGTCATTATTCCACATTTCACTCCCTAAAATACCCACACATCAGGCCTGCCAACCACTCGAATCACCACTGCCCTACAAAAACCAGCCACAGCCACTAGCTTTCATATGCTTTTAAAGGTCAAAGGTCATAACATGGCTGTACGTTTCATACCCGCAACACCAAAAAAAAAAAAGACAACCGGTAAATCTAATAAATGATCAGGTGGCAAATTCAGGCCATTTCTGTGTTTTCCACACGGCGATGTTTTTGTAGGGCAGAGTTCACCACACCACTCCGGCTCACCCACCACCACTCGCCATTTCTAGTTCTTCCAGCACCTTCAGAGTTGTTGACCCCACCCCCCTCCTTCACCCCTCACAGCACCACGTGGGATAATGAAAGAAAAAAAAAGAAAGCACATAATCATCTCCAGTGCCTCTCTGCCCACCCTCAGACATCACTGTAACTCCGCTTCAGATGTAAACATATGGGCATGGTTCCGTTTTAATGGCTTTAATAATAAAATACGGTCAAATGTGAGCACCCGTCGGATCAGACTGGTTTCTTCTCTGCACCGTCACATGTCCGCAGGGCTCGGTGTATATTACAAAACAGCACATATACGGTGTTCATGTTTTTATTTGTAAACAACTTATTTCAGCATCCAAGCATATGAGGGAGAAGACAAAGAGCTATAAAAGTGGG
Source organism: Maxillicosta whitleyi (assembly GCA_029822895.1). NCBI lineage: Eukaryota > Metazoa > Chordata > Actinopteri > Perciformes > Neosebastidae > Maxillicosta > Maxillicosta whitleyi. The sequence continues at coordinate 19,238 of JAPSES010090490.1, read as the reverse complement.
AGGGAGTTGGAGTCGACGTCGGAGTGTGAAGGTGTGTGTGTGTGTCGAACATCACTGAGCATGAACCAGAGCGCCGGCTCCTTGGCCGTAACCGAAGCCTTTGGGCCCGAAGTTCTTGGCGTAACACGCTGTTGAAGACAAGACAGGAAATATTGCAGACTTTAGTGATATGGGTAGAAAACATGTTTATAAAACAAGAGGAAACAACAAAGATCTGTGACCAGGATCAGAGTCTGAGCAGAAACATCCTCCTGAGACCCAGGAAAGTAAAAGTTTAGGCTGTTTTACATTAAATAATTGTCTTGAGTGGAAAAAGCAGCTTTTTCAGATATTTGTATTTTTTATGGAATGTTTTTTTTTTTTTTTTTTGCAGTGGACAGCATTTTAAAGTAATTTTAATTTTTTTAAGTAAAACTGTGAAACTTTTAAACTTTTAAATATATCTGGGTTTCAGGAGGATTTAGCAATAAACCACCATGAAACAAAGCCAAGGCAAACACCATAGAACCCATTTGCCATCATTTATCCTAATGTTTCCTCTTACACATCATATTGGGTTCAGAAACAATGGAAAGGAATAAATAAATTGAATTATTCACTTTAATTCTCAGAACAGAGACCAAATATAGATGCATTAAGATTTTCCTTTATTCTGAAACAATACATAATTGAAATGAAGTCATCGCTTCAGTTTTCAACAAAAGGTTTGTTCTCTTAGCCAGCTGTTAACAAACATTGTTCCAAAACATTTGAAATTTCAAAATTCCATACTACAGACCCTAATTTTCAGATGTCTTGGTAAAAAAATTCCAACCAGTCTTTACATTTGGGATTTGTGAGCCAGTCATCAGAGTTTACATCTAGCCCAGTGTTTTTCAATTTTGGGGTCGGGACCTGAAAGTTCTAGTAATTGATAAAAATAAAAACTTACCAATAAAAAATATAAGGTGAGTTGAGAGAGACAAACCAATCCAGAAAATACACTGTGAAGCTGAAACTGAAGCACTGTGGTTCTGTTTATCTGTCACATGTTCACTGTGGTCAGTTTCAGATGCTGCAGCTCTTTCATAATTCATAGTTTATTTATTGTTCACTATTAATTGTCATCCTTGTAAATACAAACTGGACTGACTGTTCATATCCTGACCGAGGAAAATAAAATTCCCTCTTTGTGCAGTAATCTGAACCTGGCTTTTCTGCCTCCATCCATAAAAATATACATTATATAGACTAAATGTGTCTAAAATGAAAGTTTATTTGCCACAGTATAGAAAACTATTACATGATCAAAAACAAATTAATTTTAGCAACAAAAAAAAAAGTGTCAGTTTGAATGCCTGGGGTCACCAGAAATTTGTGATGTTAAAATGGGGTCACGAGCTGAAAAAGGTTGGGAACCACTGATCTAATCATTATGAGTTCTGCTAACGATCATACGAGGCGTGTTGAACAGATCGTGTGTGGACGACACCTGTCTGTCAAAGCAGCAGTGACACATGATGGTACCTGGGTGGGGCTTAAAGTGGTTTGGAAGAGGATAAAAGTAGAAGGATGGACATTCTTCCCAAATATTTTCTGTTTTTATGTAGCTTATGTGCTCTCACACGAACACTTTAGCTGCGCTGGCAAGCACCTTAAAAAAAACAGATAGATCCATGTTTTTTTTTAGACATTCATTATTTTATGTCTTAGAAAGTAGAACAGTGGTAACAGTCTCGGAAACATGAATATTTCCCCATACATTAGTTTCCATTTTCCACACTTTTCCAGATCTGGAAATGTATAAAATCAAATTCCATACTTTGCATCCTTGCGTAGGAACCCTGAACTCATTTTAGTCATTTTACTGATTTTTTTTAACTAATCAGTAAGTCATAGATCTGGGGTTGGTTTAGTTGATCAGATCTGGGCTCCATAACATTATATGTCCAAAAAATGGCATAAATGTGACATTGCATAAGCTTATTGAAATGATGCCATTGGTGACTGTGTGTTGAATGTGGGACTTGTATTTGTCCATGTAGTGTGTCTTTCACTATTCCCTGCTGATATGATTTATCCTCTTTAGTTCGGTGAGTTCGAATGCATTGATTTGAGCTCCAACAGATTAGTGTTTTTTCAATGAAATGTCACTTTTATTTCATAAACTGAGCAGAAGGTCCTCCTGCTTTACACACACTCACACCAGGTCGTTTTTATGAACATCTGTAACGGCTGTGTTTATCAGTGGGCTGAGTTGTTAAATGGTTATTGCTCATATCATCCATTTTACAGCAGTGTCATGGATGACGTCAAAAAGAGGCTGGAAACATGAAAATGTATTTATTTGATGAATAAAATGTAATGAAAAATATGGGAACACTAAAGCCACTGATCAGACTCCAAGACTGAAGCAGCTCTGTGATTGGCTCTGGCGTTTCCTCGCTGTGTTCCAGTGAAACGTTCAGGCTCAGTAACTCGACCTGTGTGAGTTCAGTGGGTGCAGAGACACTTTCCACTCTGAGCTGCTCATCTCACAGGAACATGTTAGTTTAAAGATGATCTCACTACTCAGTTTGTAGTAAAAAACAAGTTTGAGAATTTCTGAGTTTTTCTCTACTTCAGCTTCCTATAGTGAAGTGTCGCACATCTGCGTTCACAATGAGACCCAGTAACCACATCCAGCTGCTGCTCACACACACTCAGGACGTTCAACTCAGGGAAAAAAACGCAGCTTGTGTTTGGGTTCGGTGCTGAAACGCAACATTCCTGCTCATCAATACAAGGTTTCATTGTGACATTCAGCAAACACCCACCCGCTGACCTGTGCGTGTGTGTGTTTGTGTTGTTTCTCTGCCTGTGTGAAGCAGTGTGTCTCCTGTTTAGAAGAACCGTCGTGTCTCATTGTGCTGATCGGTGGAGGAGCACTGGCTGGAGGTTCCAGTGCAGCTGTTTGTTCCTGACGGAGTTCCGTGGACAGTAAGCAGCTCTGTTTGCTGGATGAGGCCGCTGTCATCCAACCAAAACAACACGCCACATGTGGAAGAACAACGGCTGCGGCGCACCGTCCTCTACATGTGTGTGTTGTCTTCCAGCTCATCCATAGGAGTGTGTTTATCCAGGTTTGTGTTTTTGGTTCATTTGGTCGAGTCTAAAGCAGGTTAGGAAAGTCCACTGTGTTGCTTTTTTTAAAAAAATTTTATAGACTAAAGCAGTGGTTCTCAAACATTTTGCAGTGGAGTACCCCCTGATATATACTTTTTTTAGCTTTTTTTTTTACCCCCAACTCTCAAGTCAATATTTTCTTAAATTAGGCTACATTTGATCTTGTGCCAAAGGTTTATATTTTCAAAAGTTTATCAACAAACAGTATATATTTAACTGTGATATATTTTTTTTAAAAAACACATTTTAAAGCAAATGTGCAAAATATAAACTGAAAAGTGTCCTCTTTCATTGATAAGAAAAATAAATAAATTGGTCATTATTTAATAAACAAACCTTTCATCAACAAAAAGAATTACTTAACTACTCAAATAAACTCATTTTAATAATATAAAACAGAAATGTTCTTAAAATGCTGCCAAAGTTTAAACAAGAAGATTGACAATAGAACTGTTGTGTTTTAAGTCTCATTATTTTTCTTCTGTTGTCATTTCATGGTGACTTATTTAATGAAGTTTTCCAAAAGAAATACCAAGCACCCTCTGGGTTACTTCCAAGTATCCCAAAGTTATATGTACCCCACTTTGGGAACCCCTGGTAGAATTCATTGAAACTGACTTATTTATTATCATTAATAATAATAACAATATTAATATTAATAACAAATACATAATATTAAAATATGAAAAAAAAAACAGATGGATTCCCAGGTAGTTAATGGACTAACCTCCTTATGAGTCATCTTATATATTACGTAAGTTGTAGCATTTTCAAACAACTTTAATTCCATTTTAGAAAACGGAGGTCATTTGTGGTTTTTACTGTGGCTGTTTTCAGTCTACAAACAGGGGCTAAACTAACAGAACTATAATGTAAACTATCAGCTGATCTGGTATAGGATTATAAGATGCTGTAGTTTTGATCAGCTGTGAGTTTTTATTTGTACTTGTACTTATTTGAAAACTTGCTGATGCCATACTACAGATGTAAACACATCCATGAGCTTTATACTTTATTCAGTGAGTGATAGTCTGTGGACACACAGCATAAATTCGTTGGTGGTTTGAGTAGCTGTAATTATGTTCTGGTACATAACTTCCCCCTGTTGAGAGTTTGGAATATTAACACGACATAGAACCACTTGACAAAGTCTTGCGTTTGGATTTCAGGCTGTTTCCCTCTTTAAGCTCAGCACCATAGTTGCTCAACAAGGACAGACATTTGGGAGACAAATGAAGGGAAAAACCTTCTCCCCCAGGATGACAATGCCCTCATTCATAGGCCACAGGGCCTCAGTGAAGAGCTGGTTTTATGGATAGAAAAGTGATGTGAATCCTATGCTGTGTAATGTGATATGGTGATTTTGAACCCACATTAAGACAGTTCTTCTGTACTATTATCAAAACACAGATTGAGGAGAGAACTACTTAAAGAAGGGTTCATTCCTTTAGAGTTCAGAGACTGTCCAATGAATGAGAACTGAAGCCATTCTGCTGAGATGGCTTTTCCTTTAATTCATCACCCATCTGTGTTAATAATAGAACAGAACAGAAGAGAAGAGAATATAATAAAACACAATAGAATAGAGTAGAACAGAACACAATAGAATAGAACAGAATAGAATAGAAATATCTACGTAAAATACAGTAAGACACAGACATTTCTTTAAAAAAAAAAAAAAAAAGAGTATAATATATAAAAATATGCAATCTAGAAAGATGTACAAAATGGAGATATCAGACAGTTTCATGATGTTCGTGTGCTGCTGCTGCTCCATGACCTCTCTTCTCTGAGTCATTTTAAGCCAATTATGTCTGTAAGTGTTCAATGTGTTGCTCATTAATGAATGTTTATCCGTTTTAAATGAGCCAGTTTGTTGCTGCTGGATCACTCTGCATTACTATGCAAATGTTGCACGGTGGATTTGTTCTACTCATGCTCGGCCGATGCATGCCTTTGCCGATTCAAATGTTATTTTACCCTGCATTAATCCTGGCTCAGTCTTTAATAATGACAGTAATCCATCAAAAAACAGCACTGATAAAAGCACTGAGTTATAACTCATTAAAAAGTGTGTCACATATCAGATGCGTTGCTCACCTTTGCAGTAAATTTCTCCATCTTTCTCAGTCTGGGTGGTCGACTCCAGGCTCTTGCCACATTTTGCGCAGCGGAAACAGTTCTTGTGCCATGGCTGTGAAAAGAAGCAGAGACGATCAAAACCAATCATAATTGATTGTTTTTTAATGTGTTTTACATGTGTGAAGATTGTTCTCAGTTGACAACTGGCCTATAAACCTTGGAGTATTTATCATCATTTTAGGAGCTCAAAACCATCCGAGTAGTTCAGTTCTCCCACAGACCAGAGCATTTCTCAAAGTCTTCACTAAAGAAAATTAAAGGCCATCCTTCAGCCAGTGAGTGAAACCATACATTGATTTACTCCCATTGGGAAAAACATTAACAGCTTTCTGCACGATGACATCACCTGCCATAAATCTGCTAATGTGTGAGCGCATGGCAGGAAACAGTCCACTCCTACTTTCAGCGGAAACAGAACACCTACAGAGTGCAAATCCCCTTTTCGGACACAGTTTCATGTGAGTCACTACTACAAGAACCAAGCATTTTCTTTTTCAGACTAAAACATCCTGTGGTTGTATCTCTTGAGTCTCGTGACTTCATCTACTGTAAATCTAAGTGTCATCCACATCTGCCATCGGCCCTGTGTCCTCACAGCGTCAGCACCAGCTGCTACAAAGCTGTGATACAAACTCTGTGGAAGGGCTTCAATCAGAAAATACAGGATTTGTGCACTGTTATTAAGAGACCACAGTAAATCAGCCCCATGTGGTTCAGCACTGTGTGTTAAAACCAGTCAAACCAGTTTCACTCTGTTCATGAGGCAGATTTGATGTAGATTGTGGTCCTGCAGAGTTCAAGGCAATGACAGTAACTGAGTTAAAAGTCTTATTTCTACTAGTTTTCAATAGAATTGAAAACACATGACTCATTACAGAGGTAAGCTCTAATCATGAGACTCACACTGTGGAACATACTGATTTCTGTTTTTTCATTATTGTGAGAAAAAAAAAATCAGGACAGAGTTGCAGGGGCGCATTCTTTAAGTCTTTGGTGGAGGATCAAATTCCAGAGCCACAGCGTTGTCAAGACAACCTCCGATTCCTCACCTGAGTCAAGGGTCATCACGTTAAACTGAAGCCAGACGGTGGAGTCGGCTGAGACCCTGGTACATGCTTTAAAGTCTGACACTGCAGACATACATACATGTGTCTCAGACTCTTCAAACACATCTTTAAACCTTTGTTTTTGGTCAATGCAGGGATACATTTCCACTACTTTTGCACCCATTTAACTCTCTGGTTAAAACTGAATTTTGTTTTTGTTTTTTGTTTTTTTCTCCATATTTAGGCAAGGGGGTATTGCTTTTGGTTCGGTTTGTTTGTTAAATCTCTAGCTGCAAAACTATTGGTTGAATTCATACCAAATTGGGTTTATTGCCAGTGACCCAGAATAGATGTCATTATATTTTGGGCCCCGCTATTTACTTATAATGGGTGCCATTTTAAAACGTCAATTTTGTTTCCAGGGTTCTAGCTAGGATTTTATTTTAGCATAGTGGGATGGAGGGAGCTACATGACTGACCATGGTGTCATTTTCAAATAAATACAGTCAAAATGCAGTTACACTGTATTGAAAATTAAACGTAGCAGGAGACAATTAGCGTAGTGGCCCAAAAATATAGCATAACAGGCCGTGATGGTACTTTGCACTAAGTAGAACCCTAGTTTCAATTTACAAACTTGGCACATACTGTATATAAAGGCAATTGATATAAAAAAAATAATAATAATTTTGTGTGTGTGGACTTAAAACTGAATTTTGCTGTTGTAAATTCTTGAACTGGTCCAAAGACGACTGAAGCTAATCTGATGTTCAGGAACTACCAACAATGACAATTTGCTGACATGACTGATCAGATAAAAAAAAAACAACAGAAAAATGTAAATGTGTAAAAGTCCCCAAAAACATCTCAAGTATTCATAAAATTAATTAATATTTAGAACTGATCAATCAGCTATCAAAGGTTATTCTAAGGTATTCATCTACAAAACTGTAAATAAAATAGTAGTTAGATAAGAAATATAATATTTAGTACCCACCTTTCCGGCTCCCATGATCTTCTCAGCTGCATACACAGAGTCTCCACATCGAGCACATTTCTCTGAACCCCCAAATTTCTGAGCAAACTTGGATGGGTTGGGGTTGGTGGTTGGCCTGTGAGACTGTGTTCTAGGACAAAACACACAGTATGATAGAAATGTGAACCTTCACTGGCCTAAAGGTATAATAACCTGTCAATGATTCAAATGCACAGCAATTCTGAATTCATCTGAGCCTATCACACCTTCAGTTTTCTATATTGCTACATGTCCACTTTTTTTTTTTTATCACTTCTCGTAAAAAAACTGGACACCCTCTTATTTAGAAATTGTCTTGGAAATCAGATTATTTCCACTGCCTCAACATAAAGGAACATTCACATCCCCACAGTACGATCATGAAATTGGAAAGTTCGTCATTCTGTTGCACTAGAGTCTCAACAACAACCAAACCTGTACTAACATCATCCAGTGTCACATATATCTATATGCTTTGTTGGTCTGCTGAATATTATCCTATAATTTAAATAATATTCATAGAGAAACCGTTAGTATTGAGCACATTCTTTTTCTCCTCTATCTCCCTCTCTCCTCCTCAACTCATGGTGGGAAAAAAGTGGTGCACCCTGGGGCCCTGGAGCACTGCTTACTGAAGGGTAACTGCAAGCCCCAGTGGCCCCTGAATGAAGCCCTTTGTGAACGAGGACTGCGGAGGGCGAGAGAGATCCTGCTGGTTACATAATAAACTCTTTCATAACAATAATCACCTGATGTCTAAGGAAGGATAAACATTGGGGAAGGTATGTGTTTGAAAGCTTATTTGTAGTGGGATCACATCGGGCCTGGATGTCTAAAAGTCACATACAGTCTGTTGAAATACTGCTGTTTTTGGTACCATCTAGTACGTACACCCATCCCTTTTCCAGGCCTCTCTTGAAGGCTCACAGTGAAAGTCTGTTGTGAAACAATGATCCTGATCTGATGTATTCGCCTGTTAGATCATTCCTCTGAATGTCAGACTTAAGCTTTAGCCTTTTCTCTTCCTATATCAACCCTGTTCAGAGCGCCAGCTGGGAACTGTCACAACCAAGCAGTGTTTGATAAAGAGGCCGACTGTTTGCCAATATTCCTGTCAAGGTTCTCTCCTCCCTTGAAGCTTTGTGAATCAGGCAGTGAAGATCAGGAGCGGATGCCGGGAGACGACAGCAGCAGGATTCATACTCTGGCTAAAGGCAAAAGCCTTGGGAGAGCAATAAGGCCAAAAATAATATCCTGACTGACAATATTTATCACCTTTCATTAATTATGTATTAAATGTGAGTCATTCATAGTTATCTCTAAACTACATCAATTATAGCACCATGACTGCATGCATGAAACAATTGCACTCTCAGACTCAGATGTCACAAGTTGTAGACAACATATCATGCGTCTGAATGACCTCACTGCAACCAGTGGTGACCAGTTTAGGGATGATCCTACAGATCCAGACATAATCAACATCTAGCTTTCTTAGTTTGTTGTATGTGTTTGTGTTATTGTGTTATACTATAAATCTATGAAGCTAGAAAACTGAGTCTGGATCAGGTAGTTTATTAGTCACAGCCAGTATTTTAAGGCTTTAAGTGCAAAATATTAAGAAACATTGCAGGAACAGAATGGGTGTCAAAATTAGATTACAGCCACTAACATCCAACAGTGATCACACCAGCCATCGTTAGTATGAATAATCTCTGGCGTCACAGTGACTAAAATGATCATGGGTAAGTGATTAGTCACAGCCAGACAATGTGCAGGACTCAACACTAGTGCATTACTTACTCTTCATGTTTGATTCCCAGCCGTTCACCTCGGTCCATGTTCAGCGTTCCAGCCCCCTGCCCGTAGCCATAGCCTTTAGGGCCGTATTTCTTGCCGTAGCAGGACTTGCAGTAGATCTCCTGGTCATGAATAGCCAGTGTGGTGCTGTCTAGGCCCTTCCTGCACACCACTGAAAACAGAGCAGAAGAGGTAGTGAAACATTATTAATTTGTACCAAAGAAAATCAAAATCATGTTGTGATGAAAACATCAGTAAAAATCTATTTTTTTTTGCATCATAATTAATATCTAATTGTGCAAAGTATATTTCTTTGCAAATACTAAAAGCAGTTAAAATTGCAGTTTAAAGTCAACAACATGAGTGAAAATTAAGAGCTAAATTAAACTAAATAAGCCCAGTTGCATCCACTAAAAACATTTAAAGACCTACTTAAATGGAAGAACCTAAAGTCTTTTCAGAGGAAAACAAATTATCATATTTTTGCCACATATTTCCCCCTTTGGTAATGAATCTAATTCTGCACAATACTGTTTTTTTTCTTTCAACTGCATGTGCAAGCATTTTAGACCTATAAAGAAAAAGACCTCTCAAACCCGGAGTGGTGAAATGCATTTAACAGTTGGCATTTTTGCCTCCAGATATTTTTTCCTGAATTTCATCATATAACTAATTTTTTTGATAACAACACCAATTTGTGGAAATACATTTATAGCAACTGTTGAAAACATAATACAAACTAAACCAAATAAAATAAAATGTAATAAAATACATAACACTTAACACACAGTCGCCTGCATCAGATTTCGAATTTCACAAGACTGGCTGAAAAAAATGTCCCTATTCATGTGTGTGTGTGTGTGTGTGTGTGTGTGTGTGTGTGTGTGTGTGTGTGTGTGTGTGTGACTTCAGTACCAACATTTCCCAAACAAAACCTTTGGGACCTTGTGGAATATTTCCAGAATCTTTATTTGAATCATCACAGTTTCATTTGTTACAAATGTGTGGCTTTTCTGCCAGGAATGGAAGAAACAAATGCCAGAAAATGTCAAACTGGCAAACAGGGGGAAAGGGCCAAGGACAGTGAAGGACACCCAGCCCCCCCGAGTCATTGTCTCCTCAGTGGGAATGTCAGACAACACTGCTTTTGTGAGCGAGCCAAAGGAAGACATAAACTCATCTTTTTTGGCTCAAAGCACTCTGGTCTTTTGATAGCAACTAAATAAAGTCATCTGTATCATCCTGATCTCTGTGCAAGGTCTTTACTGGAACATGTTCACTGACATTTCAAGGATGGCCCAAAACAAGGACAAGCTGCCCACACATCCCGCTGACTGACAACACAACATGAACCGATGAACAGTCAAAGACGTGTCAGTACAAGGTCTCTTTGATGGACTGAAGGGGTGAACCAAGGTTCAACTGACTCATCCTCATATTACATTTTATGCCTGGTTTTTCACAAACCACAGTGAAACCAGTCAAACAACAGCAAGATACAAGGAATATGCTCATGTTGATGCAATATCTTTTCCTGGCAAGGCTAAGGTCGACATAATCACATTCAAGACCACAGGATTTGGCAACAGCTACTATAGCACAAGAGCTATCTGAGACAGCAAATGCAAATAACAGTTCAACAAGTTCAAGTACTCTACACATTTGTTTTCCAAAAATATTGTTAATGTTAATGTTGAACAGCCAGAATGGATTTTGTGAGGACTGCATAATCATAAAGCAAGAACCGAAACACTTAATTGTAGAATTACTATGTCTGTAAAGTTTGTGGCTGACAAAAACAATGAAACTGCCATAGACAGTGTGTTTGCCGGAGGCTTTGAAAGAGAACTCTGGCCTCTATTTTCATGGTTTATAATCAGATACTAGTTGTTTTCCTGCAAAATTGAGGGACTAAGGGTAAAAAAAAAAATTGGGTATGTTAAAAGTCATGACCCTGAGTTTAACCTTTCGATGTCATTGAAGGTCAACAAAATTAGTATCAAATGTAATACCATATCCAACTTCCTTTAAGTCAACAGTATAAAGTTAGTTACATGCATGACAAATGAGGTAGGTAATGAATAGAGAATTGAATTTCCAATAATTTGGCATTAGATTGAAATTGCTACGACATACAGAACGGAGGTTATTAACGACAAACAAATTTTATATGTGTTACCATAGCAACCAGAAATTATGCAACCTTGAGTTGGTAAATTTGGCATATGCGAAGGGACTTACACAGAAATGTTTCAAGTAAAATTTTGGTATGATCGGATGAATATTAACAATATTACAAACATTTGAATATTCAGAAAACTGAGTTTAGCGACCCCCTGACATTTACCCTGGTGTACTAATAAGGTGTGACTCTTATGATGTCATGATGCATACCCTCAGATGCAAAATGGAAAAATACACAATTTGACTTTGGTTTCAATGATTTAGATGGAAGTTATGGTGAAATGTCCATTTTGAACTTCAGCCTATATCTCAGCCGTACTTTGGTCTACTATTGCCAAAAACTAATCAAGAGAATATGGACAATCATTTGGTCACAGTTTGAGATCAATAATGCTTGAAATGTGACCGCTAGAGCACATACAGATAAACAAACAAACAGACATATGAACTGACCAATATGTTTGCCCTCTGGCAAACAATATTCAAAATCAAAGCAGCAAAATCTGAGATATCCTGACTTTTACTCTTTGGCATAGGGCACTGGATCCGACATTTCTGATGATGTGTAGTTTCATAAGGTTCCTCTGTCTTAGTAAACTCCCGTTTCAAAGTTCTTGTCCCCACTTTCTGTTAAATGTGTCTAGTCTTTCCCAAAATAAACATGATGAATTACAATCAGCTTTAAACATGATCTTCACAAACGTAACAGTTAATATTACAAACTGTAATTAAAAAAAAAAAGCATCACACCACTTGATAGAGTAGGATGATGAAAAGCACATTTACATGACAAACATTATTATTACTTAAAGGTGTGATATTCTACTTTTTTTTACATGGAGTTATGCATTTTATGTTAACTGTATGTATCTGAATTCTTCGTTCATTCAACTCCACAGGTCCATCTTCAACCCTATCTCTGGGTAATGACACCAGAAAGGTCATGTTGAGCGCTGGCCCTTTAAATGCAAATGAGCCACTTAATGCCCCACCCCCTCCAGGTTGTTGGCTGTGCTGCTCTGTCCCGTTCAACCAGCAACTGAATATTTTAGGCAATTGACACCTAATTGGACATATTTTCAGTATGGACTATAACCACTGCTGCTGATGAACATTTATGGAGTATTCTGAGGAATGTTCATCTGAAGTCTGGACCTTATATGTGCAAATGTCACAGCATAACTGGTTGTAGATGTAACAAATTAGGTAAGAATTAGGTAGGAAAATGGGTTGTAGAAATCCACTTGATTTTTGCCAAAATTAATATAACACATGTAGCTAGATCAAATTCCACTGTTCTTTGGAGCAAGCTTATAAAAGTTTTGGATTTTTCATTATAGACTTTTTTTCTTTACTTCAGTTAGTTTTAATTAGTTTTTAGTGCAGGTTTGTTAGTTTTTATTAGTTTTGTCTCTAAATGCTTAGTTTTAGTTTTTCATATATTTTTTCTCTTATCACCCTCATATTCACAGAAATCCCATACAGGACTCTGCTGCTTTCTTCCAACTTTAGTCTCCATGTTGCCAGCTAGAATAGGGACCAGGCGCCGACTCTAAAGGACAAGTGATGAGAAGTGACAGCCCATGAAGTACTGTATGGTGCCACCAGCTAAAATCGCTTGAGCAAAATAAATCAATTTCATTAGCAAAGACAAAAACAAAGAGAATTATATCCATCATTTTTAGATGTTTAGTTAGTTTTGCTAAGCACACAATACAGTTTCAGTTAGTTATCATTTTTCTTTTAATTCTAGTTTTTATTTATTTCAGTTACTGAAAATGGTTTTTCAATTCTAGTTTTCATTAACGGCAGTAGCCTTGGTTAGGAAAATATGCTGACACACATGTAGGTTAAATACCCCACAGACCATGACTGAGTGTATTCATGCATGAAAAACGATGAAAAACTGTTTGATATTTCAACATGGATACAGGTCAGTACATAAGGCAGGGGTACTGTGGCATACTTCACAACAACAAGATAATGATCCCAAGCATTTTATACATCAAAGGGATATCTAAGGTTTATTTGGAGAAGAAAACATTTGGTTGGGGTGTTATCTATCGTGGAATGACCTAGATCTTATAGAGTTGCTCTGGGATGAAATGGATAACAAGGTCAAAAAGTAATATCCAACTAGTCACAGCAAAGAACATCTTTGGCAAATTTTAACTGAAACTAATTGTCTGGAAGCCAGTAGAGGGTAAAACTCTTTTGGCTTCAAAGGGAGGATTTTCAATGAAAACCAAGTTTAACTGGGAACATGTTTGAGTAGCAACTTGATCCTGAACTGTATTATTTTATTTTTTTGTATCCAAACAGGGATCACTTACTGCAAAGGAAACAGCATTTGTGAAAACTCTTGCCATCACACTGCACCTCCTCAGCATGGTAAACCGTTCCACGGCACGCTGCACACTTGTTCCCTCCTCCCCAGTTTGGCATTGTGTGTTGATCTAAAGAGGAAAAACAGAGAGAAGATATAAGAGAGTGACACATCTGAGCCATCTGAACTTCAGAAATAAGATACTTTTTTCTTAATTTCTTAGTTTCTTTTTCTTAATGACAAAGGAGAAAAACAAAATGTTATCTTTTAGCTTGAGTGTCATCACCCAACACCTTTATTCATTAACCCTTTACCACCCACAACTACTTTTATCACAACTTCTAAATATTTTTTTGTCTTTCCCAATGATTTTTCACCACTTACTATAATATTAACCACTACAGTTTGCATTTTTAAGTCAAAATGACAAATTTGACTGAAATCAAAGGTTGTTGATCAAATAAGAAAAAATTTGGAAAAAACTTTTTTAACAAAACATCATTAATGGGACATAAAAATGAGTGTCTACAACCACGGTCATTTATCAAACTACATGTGTGTCACTGGTGAAACAATGTTGCAGACGATGGCAGGTTTTCCATGTTTACTATGAAGCTTCTGAACGTCCAAAATGGGTCATACAGTCATGGAAAAAATTATTTGTTTTCTTCAATGCCTAGTACATTTGTTTGGACAAATATAATGATAACAACAAAAATAGCTCGTAAGAGTTCATTAAAGAGTTAATATGCATCCATTTTCCATGTTTTCTTGATAATAACCAAAATCCCTGCAGTTCTCACATCAATATCTATATCATTGTACTGAAAAAAAAAGTGCTTTTAGACATTTCATGTTATCTTTTCTGCCTGTTCTAGTCACATGATACACACAGGAGTCAGAACTTGACTGCATAACCATTGTTGCTGATGACTTTTGATGGTCTAATAACTTTTCTGCAACTGTATCTGATGACTAATAGATGACAAACTGCATTTTACCTTGATTACTTACATTATAAGTAAGAATAGTAGATCAATAGTTAGTGAACATTTTAGATTAGTAGATGCTTTTGGACGATGGTAGATGTTTGGGTCTTTACGGGTTAATGTTTTAGTATTTACTAGCTATACCGTAAAAATGTGATTATGAACATAACCAGAGCAGCTACAATGATGCTCTGAGTAAAGGTGGATTAACTGCCTACACTTACAGGTAGGTAGGTACTGTAGTTTTGGGGGTAACAATATATTGGTTCTTTTTTTCAATGGTTCAAGTTTATATTCCAAATTGTAATGCTCTTTTACTGCACTATAATATCTGCATCTACTATTAATAGTCTTAATTGTCAAAATTAAACATCCGGGACACAACTCCCATAAAAAGAGGTCAGCCCAAACAACAGGGCAGACTAATACCCAGAGGAATGCTTCAGGGCGCCATGCCTTTGGTGCTTTTGTTGTCTGTAAAGCTACCACTGTACAATTCAAGCACAAACACCAAACAAGTGTGAAGTAAACACTGTTGTTAACACACACAGGCCACATGAAGCACCCAGTCATTCTCTGACTCACATCTGTGTGTTATTACAGGCTCCTGTTTAAAAGAGCGTCACAGAGGGACAAATATAACCTTTCAATATGTAGCTGTGACTTTCCAACTCAACCCTGCCTGTGGCAAAATCGAGAAACTGTAATGTAAAAAAATATATCTGCGATAATAAAACACAAACCAGGCAAAGCTATTAATCAGTCACTTTGTGCTCCACCC
Organism: Maxillicosta whitleyi; assembly: GCA_029822895.1. NCBI lineage: Eukaryota > Metazoa > Chordata > Actinopteri > Perciformes > Neosebastidae > Maxillicosta > Maxillicosta whitleyi. Next base: position 3,811 of record JAPSES010090490.1, on the reverse strand, counting down.
GGTTAGATTAAAGCCTACCGACAGGCCCAAACACAGAGGTGATCACAGGGCCCAGATCATCAGTCTGAACTTCCCTTCAGGGCTGGAACCATAGGGTTAAAAACACACATCTGTCACACTGAAGATGCCAAAGACTCAGTGCATATTTTGCTAGCTTTATTCAGTATTCAGTGACAAAACCAGAAAAACATCTGAATCTGACATCATCCCTGGACAATAAAATATTCCACTGAACCAAAACTATTGACATTTTATTATTAGTGCTGAGCTCTTTTAAGTTGGGTGATTCACTGCACCTTTTCACTGTGGAAACTCTGAACACACGACTGCCTTTAAATGCATTTATATGTGTTATTTCCTTAAAGACCAATAAACATCCTTCTGTTTTTTAGCTTCATGTTTTTACTTCTATCCTCTGCAACGTCTTATATACTCTTATAAAACTCTAAATACATTCTGAGCAGTGGGAAAAAAACTACTTTGACCGAGTTTCTATTAAAACACCGCTTTTGACTACATTTCATGAATAATAATTTTGTACAAATAATGGTGGAAAAAGTACATCAACAGTTAAAAATCATCATGTTACTTAATTAAAAAAAAAACTTTTTGATTGATGTTTGCTTGTTACTGATATTTGTTCAGTTAGAAAAGTATATCTACCCTTATTTCTACGTCAGATAGTCACACTGAAACACTAAGAACCGTCAAATAATTTTAACACATTTATCATATATGTGTTTTTCTGACAGACTGTGTTTAGCTTGGATGGTTAACGTTAGCTTATGACGTACCAGTGAGGTAATTTGGGATTTTAACGTGATTTTATCTGTTTAAAAGCAGCTTTGGCTCAAAAATAGAATCATAATTGTATATCTTGAAGCAATAAAAATATATTCATTCACCTAAAAAACAATGAAACTATTCACGTATAAACTGCAACAATGGTATATGGGCAAGTTTATGAAAACTTTGCTAGCTTATAGACACAAGTAGCTACAGTTAAATAAAACGCAAGAATTTTAGTAATTACAAGTTTATTGAGGGCAAACCTGACAAAAACCAGCAGCAATTGGTGTATAGTCAACATTTTATGAGAAAATATCTTACCTGAAAGTAGATTTTAAGAAAAGGAAAGGTCCAGATAACAGCTAAACTCCAGGTGCAGCCGGTGTTCTCCACTGCTCCACTACTGATGCTGTGATGCCACATACTACACGTTTATCTGTGAGTGGAAAGTAGTTTAAGGGGCGTGAACTTAATGCTGCTGCTTTCAGGAGCGTGTGGGAAATTTCACACTTTTGAAGGATTAAGCTGCGTTCAGACGTAGCTGGGAAAAACAAAAGTAGTAACCACTGTTTTGAACTCCATTATTTCTAAAGAGGTAGGATTGCACAGTTCAATTCGTAGGTACATCTTGAAATATTTGACTTTGCTGCTTAAATATTCCCATTTATTAATAGCAGAAGTTCAGAATCCGAAATGTAAGTAATGTAGGTAAACAGGTTTCACACAAGGAATTTAAAAATAGTTGGAATTTTTTAATTTTTATTTATTGATTAAATTATTACAGAAGAGGATAAGGTCCATTGTAAAAACAAACAAACAAACAAAAAAGCCCAATGTTTTTTTTTAAAATAGTTATTCTGAGAAAAAAAATCACTAGATTAAAGTCAGAATTCTGAGGGAAAAGATGACAGAATTCTGAGGTTAAAGTCAAAATTGTGAGAAAAGTCAGAATTCTATCTTTTTTCTCAGAATAATAATATAACATATATATTTCCGCAGTGGTCTGAATCCTCTTCCATATAAATAGAACATAGAGTAAGCAAAAAGCATGGAGTAAAAAATCGAATCAAATATTGTATGTCTATATCTGCCACATGTTCCTAAAAAAGAAACTGTAAAAAAAAAAAAAAAAAAAAAAAAAAAATAAAAAAAAAAACAAAAAAACAACAGAATAAAAAAATAAATAAAATAAAGTTTAAAAAAAAAATAAAATTTAAAAAAAAAAAAAAAAAAAAAAAAGAACTAAATAAATAAACAACTAAGATAGAGAATAAATAAATAAATAAGATAACGTTTCAAAATGTAAAATTTACAATAAACAGTGTGGACAAAATCACTGGGTTTGATTGGAAGTATAATAATGGCAGTTATGGTTCTGTGCAGATAGTGCATCTTAATCAGCAGGTGGATAAAGTGAAAATGCAGTGTATTTGGTGTTGGTGTTATTAAGAGTTCGGGAGTTTAACAGCAAAGGGAGAAAAGCTGTTCTTGTAGTGTGAGGTTCTGGTCCAAATGGATTGTAGCCTCCTGCCCGAGGTCATTCCAAGTTGGAGCTCTAAGTGTGTCAAATTGTTTAATGGAACAGTTTATGCCACATTTATTTAGGATTTTCCTCACATAGAACACACGATGGAGGCACTTTTCTGTATTCAGTTCAAAGTAATAGAAGTAAAAGCTGTGATGAAGGTCCTGTTCTAGAAAATAAATGATACAACACTATAATCTGGGTCAGCAGGCAGTAAACACAAACTGACAGCCCCCCAAAAAATATCACATAGGTCTACACAAAACATCTGCTTCCATCTGACCCACAAATCCTCTTTGCCTCCTGCCTGGTAGCTTCATCTTCATCACCCGTCTACAATTATATTCACTATAAACAATGTAGAATGACATGATCACACATTAATATATGTTCACACCACATCACATAAATACATACCAATAACATAAAGAATATGAAAACAAGGAATATGACAGAATGTATGAAAACACTAAATACCATCACTGAATAAAACCATCAGCTGATCTAAACTGTTTAATACCTGTTGATCCACTAATCCTATCAATACATTGTGTAAATAATTGGTATAAAATACACTTAATCTTTTCATGGTCATCAGATATGACCCGTTTAGACGTTCAGAGGCTCCATAGTTACCATGGAAACACTGTAATCTTCTTTAACATTGATTCACCAGTAAAACCCAAGGAGTTGCATCAATGACAGTGGTTGAAGATGCTTGATTCCTTTTCAGTTAATCATTTAGTTTGCTGAAAAGAAAAAAAAAACAAAAACACTGTTTTTGCAGTTTTTGATATAACAACCATCAAATTTAATGGGAGCTTTAATGAACATCTACATCTTCAGTAAATGAAATGCAGGAAAATACCAGATTTATACTGATAGAATACAAAATACATAGGATAACTATTATAAATAAATGTTGATAATTCACTTAAGAAAGGTTAGATATAGAGAACATTTTATTTGGGAACTGACATAAAAGTAGTGCTGGGTCTTTGTGGGTTAAGTGAAGTTGAGCGACAGGAAAACCTTTTTTTTTTTGCATCTATTGGAGCTCTCATGTTTAGGGGTAAGGATTATAATTTGTATTAATGGTTTAGGACAGATGATGATGTTTGGTCTGATTTTATAGTAATAGTTTTTTAAATCCTGTCAATGAGAATGAGTGTAATTGCTTTGTAAGAAGTTACAGTGTGTGTGCCCTCTACTGGCCACAGAGGTTAGTACATGACTAGTTCACGTCTTATCCTCCTCAGGCCAACGCAGTGCATTTTTGTCCTTTGTAGTGGACAAGAGTTTCACACAAACTGTTGCATCATGCTGTTTCCAATCAAGGCAATAATTTAATGTAAAAAAAAAAACAACAACAAAAAAACAACACTTTTATTTCCCCGGTCTCAGGAGGTTAATGCACATTTATGTACAGAAGAAGGAAGCAGGCAGTGAAGTATACATGGGTGTTTTTGAGGCCTTTAGTGCATTTTCTTTAAAGTC
>JAPSES010090446.1:0-13909 GCA_029822895.1 Maxillicosta whitleyi | reverse complement strand
ATTTTTCTGTGAATTTTTGTGCCCCCCCCCCCCCCCCATCCACCCTGTATCTCTCTCTCTTTCTCTTCCCTTAACCCTCTCTCTTTAACCCTAACTGGTCACAGCAGATGACCATCCTAAAAAGGGTGGGGTTTGCTCAAGGTTTTTGCCTGTACAAAGGTCAGTTTTCTTTAAACTGTCACCAAGTGTTTGTTCCTGGAGGATTCTGTTGGTGTTTGTAAATTACCTTAACTGTATGATCTCGCTCAGCTCTAAATACACAGTATCAAGATAACTTTTGTTTGGAGCTATATCAATAAAATTTGATTTGATTACCGCTGCATGTTGAGTTGACGTCAGCGAGTGCTGCTGGGCAGAACTCCTCCTGAACTGTATGAAAGCTCCTCCTCCTTGGCTCAAGTCCCCTCCTGCCACCATGCTGTCTCCATTTCCAGAGCTCAAATCGCTCCCTTCCCCATAATTGACGTTTGTGATTATGACTGCTCGTCCTTTATCTCCTGCTGAGATGCTGCGGTCGCCCACTCCTGACTTTTCACTCTCAGGATCTCCGTTTGCAGTGGAATCTTTGGAAACTCTGTGGCCTTTTCTGCTGCGAAGGCCCCAAGCAGAGGAGTCTATTTCATCTCCCCCAAATGAAGGAGTAACTTGATTCCCAGTTCTTGACAATCTATGATGCTCATTATATTCTCCAGGCAGTACAAAATGACCTTCGGGGGGGGCTTCAATCCACCCACTCTGGCTAGCAGTACCCATGTGGTCAACATGGCCCTCCAGACTTCCCTTAGGTCCAGGCTCAGAGAAGGCCAAGTCACATGACTTGGATGTGAGTTGGCCTCTTTGGCTTCTGGAGCTTCCTGTTCCGACCTGGCTATCGTCCTCCTCTACAATGTTCTCCGTAGTTAGGGTTGTGCTGTCAGCAGATGGGCCTGTAACCCTCCACATATTAGCCTCTGTCTGCTCTGTAGAGCTGTTCAGCAGTCTGCAAGATAAAGACGGAGCGCTGTTAGAATTCAAGTCTAATGTAATGTACCCACAAGATGCTGCTGCTGAACAACACAGGTTTGTCTCATTTTTCTTTTTTGTTTTTTCCCTTAAGTCATATATTCAGCAACACCAGACTGGAGATCGGAGAAGTGTTTTATTTATTTTTGTTCATTTCTGTGAATAAATATTCACTAGAACATGTTTGCATCATTATATTTCGTGTTTCAGCCTGACCTTGGATTACAGTTCATTTACTTGCTGTTTCTGAATCTGTCAGCCTCTTTTGGCCTTTCACAAAAGATGGAGCTGCTCAGTTGTCATGGAGATGCTTTCGTTATTAAAGCAAGCACTAAGAATGAAATTTTGATCATGTGACAGCAGACATCCTCTTTGATGTGATGAGAATATCTTACTTCAGTACGTGCTTAGAAATCAGAACTGTGTGTTGAAATGTCAAAACCCTGTCAGACACTATTTAAACTCAGCTTTTTGGTTATCACTCTTGTGTGTTTTTGGCAAAGAAGTTAATTAAATACCCTTTTCAGGCCAGCCATTTCAAAATGTATTTAACACTGACTACCATGCTTGACTGTCCTTGTATTTGCAGTACCTGTGAAGGTTAAGACTCATATTGTACAGGGACAACCAGGACTTGTGTTGGTGCTCCATGTCTCGTATGATGTGGACTCTTCCCTCCTCTGAGGTCCTCTTCAAAACCCCCTGACCCTGCGCTTCCATCTGCTGCAACTGAAGCTCCTTCTCGGGGAACTCTCCCAGCGCTCTCTGCAGACAAGGGCATTTGTACACTTGAATAAACAGCCAGACTTAGGCATTAGACTACTTTCACCACACAACAAACAGTTCAGTCAGATTTCTATTTGAAATAAGTCAGTGCCACTCTAGAAAACTATTGCATTAATAGACCTATCAATGGTTTCATCATCATCATCACAGGCAGTAGAATGCCAACCCTTGAAATGGTTAATATATCATAGGATTTGACAGTTTGCAACATTTTTGCAACACATTGCTAAGAGCTTCAAGCATCAAGTTCAAGTTCTTTTGGTGTGAAGTACACACATTAGGGCTGGCTTCTGAAAGGCAATAGTTGGAAGCATTTCTTTAGCCTCATAGCACAATTGCTGAAGTCATATTTTAGATGTCTGCATAAAGTGAAGCAGCTGTGTTGGAAGAGTAAATTTATGCAAGTATCACAATTTGGTCAAAAACATGACTGAGGAAATTATGCCATGAGCTCAACCATTTGTCTGGACGACCAGACAGTGAGATTATTTTGGGTCATTTATTTTCTTTCTTCTAGTCCAAGAAAGGTCAAAGTCAAGTTTATTTATATCCTTCTGAGACCCAGCAATGCATTTTTGTCCTCTGTAGGGGACAAAAGTTTCACAGTTTTACTTAAAAAAAAAAAAAAAAAATGCCATCCATCACAAAGGACATTCCATTAAAAAACTGAATAGATAAATACAAATCATTTTAAAACTGTATCTGATATAACTGTTGCATTATGCATTTTCCACTCGAGACAATTGTTTAAATGTTAAAAAAAAAAAAATGCTCAAACTTTCACCTTCCTGAGGATATAGCAAATTTAAAACAACAAAAGGTCCCCAAAACACTGCACAAAGTTGTAGACACAATAATAAATACAATATATATTAAAACAAATAGACAGTAATGAAGAAATAGCATCTAAAACACAACTAATAAATATCACCCACTTATATTAAAATAATGTGCAAATAGGTGCAGAGAGTTAAAACGCTCAGTGGACAGTGCACATGGTTTTAGTTCTTAATAAAATGACTTACAGTTAAGACGCACCTAAATGCAACATGAAACATTCTGTAACAGGCATCCCTGCCTATTTCTGCAGTAGTTAGCAATGTGTTAACAAAGGTCAAATCTAAAGAGACAACATGAACTACCTACAATGCCATGGTGATTGTAAAATACATATAGGTTATGTGTGCCTCATAGCATAACTGCCCAAGTCATATTTTTGGCCAAATTGTGATACTATTGTAAATGAATGAATGAGTTATGGGAGTAAAGTCATGATATCGGATATCGTACTCTGGCCAAAAATACGACCCAAGCAATTATGCTATGAGACTAATATTATACCACTTATGCCCAGAACATTGACGCTTATCTCATGATGCTTATTTCAGATTCGATATGTAAATTTCTGTGACTGAAGATTCGGAGTAGTCCAGATGAGTAAGAGTCTGCAGCTCTTTATAGATTTTAAATAGAATAGCATTAATCATCATTGTGTCTACAACAAAATTAGGAAATAATTAAATAATATTGCTGTGACTATTGATGGTTGATATCATTACTAAAACCCCTGAAATTGATTTTCTGATTGATAGTTTGTATATAAAAAAAAGGACCAAATCAGTCAAATCTTTGTATTCATTAGGCAAATGTGATTCAAATGACAAAATTCACCAACCTTACAACCTGAACTCATGTCCTTTAGTAAATGAACAACAAAATACACATTTTTCTTAAAGCAGTGTGTCTCAAACTGTGGAGGGGAGGTGTGAAGGCTTGCTGCAGGGGGCATGGGATGACCCCTGGGTATTCTTTTTTTCCTTCAGGTTAGAACGTGTAGGAGGTGGAACTAACATTTTAGCGTTGGAGCACCCCGGACTGATTTTAAGAAAGTAAAACAAACAAATCTACTGCCTTGGTGATCTGTCACTCGACTGGACAAAGTGTTTAGGTTTGCATTTCACTGTTCAATGTTCTGAGCTGTGTAATGTAAACAGACTCATTGTAGCCACTGATATTGTTAAAATGTTCATCTTTGTTACCAAAATTTAGTTTGTTGTTTGTAACTTTATTGCCAGTTGTGTGATAATTGTGTATTTCCTATTTTCTATTTAGAAAAACATTGTCTCCAGGAGCAGTCGTACTGAGTTTATTTGTATTGTTCAAGCAGAAATCTGACTTATTTTTAATTTACACAACAAATTATCCTCGGAAAAGCAGAAAATTGTTACAATATTGAGGTTTCTTTTAATAAAAGTTATAGTTGCACCACTGGTACAATGTTGTTGTCACATTTTTTTGTCCTCCAAATGACAAAAAGATTCAGAATCACTGCCTTAAAGATACTTCACAATTAAATCATGACTGATTTTCACAGTTGGCCACAACATATGCCCAAGTAGAGCCAATATTAGTTGATAAGACTGTTGACAGGGTTTTTATCAGTCTGTGGGACAATCCTGTGTTGTTTCAGTGATGTATGTTCAGGTGAACTCCAGGAAATTGTGGTATTCCTCACCTCTCACCGCACCCAGCAACATCCATCATGACGCTGGGTGTGGTCATATGACAATACCTTCAATCAAAGAGTGCAATGACACACGCTTGTTGAGCTTTTTCACTCAGATTATTCCTCGGATAGAATATTACACAGAAAATCCTTCAGTTCAGTCTAAAGAAAAGAGAGGGAAAAAAAAATCTTCATGATGTCATTAGGGTTATCTCAGCTTAGGTTTGAGATGATATCTGTCTTTATTATGAGCACTGGGTTTTGTGCCAGAAAATGGAAGAGAATTTATCACGGCAGAGCAGATGGAACAGCCTTTTAAAAGTGACATCTCAGAGGAGAAGGTGTAAAAATCAGAAGCATTGTGTGAACACATATTTAAGTGCAGACGGCAAAGCTCAAAGCAGCTCAAGTTCAGGGCTACCTAAGTGGAGGAGACAATAATACTTCAGAGGGCATCGGTATATTTTAGTGGAGTATTAACTAGGAATGCACTGATACTGATACTTTTTTCCAGGCCAAGTACAAGTACAAGTGCTTACATTTGCTTACTGAGTACCAATATGAGTACTTAACACCATTACAGTTCTTAGTTACTTTTGAGAAGGTGTTTTATTGTCAGTGTCTGACTGGAACAAAGTGGAATGAGCGTTTCTCAGTCAATCCACCACTTTTCTTAATTAACCATACTTTCTAAAAAACACCAAGGAATGGACAGAACACTCCGTCCATATCCGTCAGCGTCTTTAAAGTAACTTGCAGTTACCATTACTTTTGTCACTGTCATTTCTTTTGAAAAATCTCCACACTGTGGACATAACTCCTCGGCAGTTTAACTGCTGCACTATAAGGTGAACGTCACGCTGCCACCAAGTGGTGTCTGTGTGTTTGTATTAGAACACTTTTCTGAGTATTAGTATACATGCTGAGTATCAGACCGATACCCAATGCTGGTATTGGTGCATCCCTAGTACTAACAGCATCATAAGGTTACATAATAATAATAATAATAATAAATTAGATGTAGCCATTTTCAGCATAGTCAAAACATGTATGTTAGATCCATTATTTATTCACTCTGGTGGTACATAACAGAACATTTAAGATCCAACAAGTTGCAGATGTAGAGCTACCTTTTGCACCCCTGTCTATTCATTTATTGCTTTATGCTGTGGTCAGTAGATGGAATCACTAAATATCATCCAGCCAATCAGGATCAAGCATAGAAACTACAGATGTGTACAGAAGGACTAGGGACAATGATAACAGGACACCCTGAGCCTGACTAATGTCAAAACTACTACTAATTCAACACATATTTCATATTTAGTCTATTTTTGTTCCCTACATTTTAAGATTCTGTCAGTAAATCGACATGTGCGATGATGCATGAATGTAATATTGCCATGAAAGTCAGACAATTAGCCGTGACATCAGTGGTTCATCCAAGCATGTTTTTAAGCCTGGTTTTACTCTGACAAATCTAATAAGGAGTTTCAACTAATCAAAACAAGTAGTTTCAACATTTTTACAAAAAATTTCTATGATGATTTATGCACAGTTGTGTTTGATGAACATCATTCAAAGTGCTCTCTGTATGGGGGAGGCTGTTTTGGTTCCAGCAGTGTCTATCTGACTTTGGTGGGTCTGAGAAATAGGGGTGTGAATTATTATGCAAACTACACTGATTAGGTTTGGCGGGTTAAAACACATACTTTTGGTAACAAGATGTTCTTCGGTTCTTAAAGCAGAGTGATGTGACTTTCTGTCGGTGTTTGGGAGATCAAATATTCATTGTTTGTGTTATGTGTCATAGTCAAGTCATCCATGCCAATCAGGAAAAGAACACACATTTTCCTTAGTTGTCGCTCAGTTATTCATAGTGGCAAGGCCTTGACACTTTAAAAACAAACAAATAAATAAATAAAAACAGAACAAACATACCAACAAACATACAGGGACCCCATGGTCAGATGTTGCTGTGTGTGCTGTGTCAGTTACTAACTCAGTTAGCTGACAGGCAAAGGGTACAGATTTTTCTTTTAAGCTTCTATACACCATTTTCTGTCTGTGTTAAGCCTAGTCTTTTCATCTGCACATACTGTTCCAATCTGGCAAACATACCGAGTTAGCTGTTCCCCTCGGCTGCTGTGCTGATGCCTGTTTCACACTGATATATGGACACTTATACAGTACTTGAGTGGAAAAGGTCACATGTTCTAAGCAGTTATACATGTATAACAATGCTTTGAGTTAATTAAGTGCACAATTGAGGAATCTCAACCCATGATGCTGATGAGATGATGTTGATGAGGCAGGGAGCTCAGGGTAATAATGATCACTATAATTATAAAAAAGACTCCATGGTATTTCCATTAAAATTCATGACTGAAGTGTTTCCTTAAGGCTATTGTGAGCTGTTGCCAGTTTAGAAAATAGCATATAGATGAGGAGCTGATGTTTTCCACAATAAACAAGAACCAGGCTTAAGTTGGACTGAAGACACAGAACAGCTGATTACAGACTATATATAAATATCAGGCAAAACCTCTATAAGGTCGAGATCAAAGAATCAAGATAATCTGCACTATCTCACATTTTTTGGGTAAAAAAGTGCCTATATTTGGATAGATGGAGCTTGGAAAGAATGAGAGATGAAACTCACCAAATAAACTCTAACCAGCTGACAACCACATCAGGCAACAGCCTCAATGCTATACACAACCTGTTAATTTCAAGTTCACATAAAGACAATAATTATCCCTACCTGATAGACAATAAAAAACAAGTAAAACACTGAGTGGAGTTTACTAATACCCCTGCTCCACTGCACAACACTTTGCCCTATCTTAATTATCGGGCACTCATTTTCAACAGAATCTTACACTTTAGAAGGCCGAAGGGTATTAAAATTGTGCAGCACATTATGTTTTTGAATTTTAAATTAAAGATACCTGTAAACTAGTTTAAACTAAACAACTGTCCTTTTTGGGTAATCCAGTCAAACTAAGACCAACCAACATTATTCTGCCCAAGTCTTAACTTTCAGTATGATCACACTTCATTTGCTGAACGGGTGAATGGTCTTTAGAACCGAAATTTCCAAATTAAAAAAAAAAAATTGAAAAATGAAATTCAGCCAACAAAAAAGGCAAATGGAATTCCTGGAATTACTATATACCTGTGCCCTATGGGTGGGTATGGGTATAATGCAAGTTTTTTTTTTTTTTTAGTATCACTGAACAAAAATGTCATAATTTCCTTTTCTATGGTGTAATTCAAGCAGCTTGAGAGGAATTGAATTTTCTGCATCTACTCCTGTATTTGACTTTGGGCTGTAGAAACTCATCCTTGTGATGGGACATTATAACTACTTGATGGTGTTTTCAAACAGGCAGAAGGACTAAACATGTGACTGACAGCTATAATCACTAGCCTATTTCGGACATCAATGTGAAGTGACATCGGGTTGATCCAATTTATTTTTACATTTCAAAGGAGAGGAGACAACTGCACAGAGAAGGTATACGGTCAAGTCTTCTTGCAGCTTTATAATGTTAAAATTAGATAATATAAGGTATGTGACACTAACAGATTGAGTATTGAAATTAGGTACCAATAAACTATGACAGAATCCTGGGTCTTGTTAGTCTAACTCAGTGTTTCCCAACCTTTTCTGTGCCACATATTTGACATTAGAAAAATCACAAAACAAAAATGTCACAAAAAGTATATTTATTGAATTGGAACATAAAGCTCATAGGGGTGCACCATCGACCTCCCAGACTGAGCCCCGAAATTGAAGTCTTTTATTGAAGTATTTTATGGGATGTATATCCCTCCTGCCTCAACCTGATACCCAGAGGGTTTGTGGGTAACTCACTAATCCATGCATCACTACTGTGGGGGTTTTATCAACAGAACCAGTTCACTTTTATTTTACAAACAGAAGCAGCAGACTGTTGTTACAGACTGGATCATTGGTGTGTGCAGTTGTATGGTTCTGGATCACACTGTGGGCTTACAGAACCAATCAGGTGAAATTGGATCATTTTCCACGGCACACCTGATGACTTCTCAGGGCACACTAATGTGCCACGGCACACTGGTTGGGAAACATTGCTCTAATTTATTCAATAGAAGTATGGCAGAGCTGTCTGTCGATCAAAAATGATCATTTTGTTCAGTAAACAGAAGCTGTGAATGTCCAACAGCAGCACAACTAATGAGCCCAGATTACAGACATACTGTAGATGACACTCATGTCATTCTCACTTTCTGTGACTTAATATGATTTAGCAGATGAGTTGTGTAAACATTCACCACTATAGCAGATACCGAACAAAACCTTTTTTTTGTACCAGGCTGTTAACAGGTTTGCTGTGAAGGTGAATATTATAACTAGTCTGTTTAAAGGGACTGACTGGCTTTAGGAGCCAGCCTCTAGTGAAGTGTAGTCAACTTAACTGTTCACTTCAATTGGACATTCATATCATTAGCTAACCTTGATGAATACAAAAACAGTATTTCAGTTTGTTCAATAACTGAATGATAAGAATTCATGTAACAGACCTCTGCTTCATGCTGTCGTCCCTCTATGCTCCACTCTCCTGTTGAGCTGCAGAATGATTCCAGCTTCTGTTTCATGATCATCAGCCATTTTTCTAGATTCAGAAAACTGTCGTGGAAGCTTTCATGATCAGCGATGCTCTCCTCACTCTCATGTACCTTCACCTGCAAACCGGAACAGTTTCAAAAGCAGAACAGCGCAAAAGTAATGCAACAATACTTCACATTTTAAAGTGAAATATTTCACATTTGGAGGGATTCACATTTCATGAGTTTATGCCAGTGTTTTATCCCAGCTGCGAGGTAAACATCTTTTAATACAGCTGCCACTAAATTAGGAATAATAGAGTAGCTGATTATGTTGATGTTTTTATTATCATTACTTGTATAACAGACCTTGAAATTGGATGTCATTTCATAGGATGAAAATGGCAAATGGCAAAGTAAATCAAAGCATTTCACATGAAATGTCCTTGTCACTATTCTGCTGCAGGAACATTTTATTTTTGAAAGTGGTGTTTACTCAGGGTGCCATAACACCAAATTCAATTTAGTTTGAGAGTAGAAGAAAGCTTTTGTTTTTCCGGCGAAAGCCAGTATGAATACACAATGTTAGTTTGATGGGGCTTTTTTGTGAAAAGTGGCATTTACCATCTGATCTATGCTAAAAAGTTAGCTTTTTTTAATAGGCAACTGAGTCTTCTAAATTCGCTGTTCGGGAAGACAGGCACTGAGATCATCCAAAATGACTCTAAAGTCTACACCTTCTGCTGATTAGAAGCTGATCCTCATATGCACTGGTACAACATGTAAAACTGTATGATCTATTCTTATATTCTCACTGTTAATCTACCCCTTTCAAAAAAAGTACTTTTTAAAAATATATCACTGTAAATACTGTAAATAATATTCTCTTTTAACACCATAATGACTTGTTATGTGACTGTCACTTGTTTCTTTGTTTTGTTCAGTTTTGATTTCTGTCTACTATGCTGCCTTTTTCCAGGTCTTTGTTCTAAATGAGAACTGCTTGTCAATTGACCAACCTGATAAAATAAGAGTTAAAAAAAAAAAAAGGTGAGCTCAAAATAAAAAGAGAAAATTAACTGATGAACGACTCTATTGTTTTTTTTTAATGAAACAGAGGTCACCAGTTCATTATCAGTTGGTTTAACTAACTTGAGCTAAAATTGTGTCTTCCTGGCTACATCTACCATTAAACATCAATTAATTTAATGAAAGATAATTCAAGAATAAGTGTCTACATTGGATAATTACTGGAACACTAGGTCTCCGATGTGCTACATTCTGGAGTTTTTATCAGTTTCTTAGTGATAGAAAAGTCCACAAATCAAACAGAACAGCAGCACATTGAATTCACTATAGTATTCCTGCTTTTCTTAAAATTTCAGCCTCTTTAAAAATGCAAATTTAATTTTTGAACTGAACTCACTGCTGAGGGAATTTGCGCTCATGCCGTATGCGCCCTATCAACTCAACTGGTTGTCCAATGCATGCTAATTTTACCAATAAAATCAAGGTCCCATATGACCTCAGTGAAGGCAGTGGAATTTAAAATCAACCTCTATTACAATTTCTATTCACTTTGACAATACCATTTATTGTTCAATGAAATAAAAGAAAAAAAAACAAAATAAAGGTCTGAATTCCAATGTGTGTGCCACTCCTTTTCTAAAAGCCTCTGCAACAAATTCAATTCTAACAGGTTGTTTCATTGATTCAGAGCCATTTTCGTGTCTTACCCTAACTGCTGTGTGAAGATGTTTCCACTCAGCACAGAGTCTCTCGAACTGGGTCCTGTTGCTGGGACTGGAGGACACTAGAGTCTCCAAGACTGTGATGTGAGCGTCACAGTCCTCTAGGTCCTTCTGGATCACCTGAACAAACACAGGACACAGTCTGACACCACAGCATGTGGAGCAAAACACACCCCTTCAAATTTTAGAACCACATAGCATCCAGTATTCTCAACACTACTGTTTTAAGATAACAAATGGAGCACTACAGTACCGTATCCAATATGTTCACAGTGCAATCTTTTCTAATGAATATATCAATCACTTTGACATCAATAAAAGCAAAGTCACTACTCATGGTGATTGATTACCTAATTCAAATTTTAAAAGCGTGTCTTCCGTTTCTCATTGTAAACTGAAATGAAGTCAAACAATGGCTGCCTCAAGGTAGAAAAACAAATTATAACATAACAACATATTCAGAGAAATGAATGAAATGGAAGCTGCTCTGCAGTAAATGGGCTCAAGCACGCATATTGTTAATGGATGCTTCTAAAAATGACTGTCTTTGTTCGGTGTGACAGATTCCATTTAGAAACCACAACTGTTCCTCATGTACTGCACTGTGATGACTCAGTCATTTAACTTTGAGGGATTAGTGGTTAGCACGTCGGTTAAATTCCAACTGCAGCCTTATTTGACCTTTTTGTATGGAGTCTCCGTGTTACTGTTACAGATAGTCCAGCTTAATTTGGTAATCTAAATTACCCACTAGTATGAGACTGATTGGTTGCTCATCTGTATGAGTTGGCCGTACAATGAACCGGTAACACATCCAGGGTGAACCCCACTTTCGCCCAATGGCAGCTGGGATAGACTCCTGCCAACCTCTTGAGAACAAAGCGGCTCAGAAGATGAATGAGTTGCTGAAGGTCTCACACTACAAAAATCATCTTACAAACTGGCTGAATGTTTAGACTGGAACCTAGGCTTGGCTCTGGTCTGGCTTAAGTTTAAACTCACTCTGAACTGGTCTGACTGGCTCTTCTTGGCCAGTATATCAGGCTGGAGGGTGTCAGATGCTACCAGTCGGTCTCGGAGACTGGCCAGCTTGGTGCGAATCAGCTCATAGGCATCACCAAAGTCCTTGGTTCTTGAGATTAAGCCCTAAGAGAGAGAGAAAGAAAAAACACCTCATCAGTCTTTGTTATACGTACGTAGGTCCCAGACCAGCCTGGACTGTATGTGCTCCTCTCATTCACCTCCTCTGCAAAGAAATGAGGTTAAGTCTGCAGTTTATCCTGCAGTATAAAGCAGAGTATTTAAAACACCTCAGCCTTTGTCATGTAGATCAAACTGATGTAATGCTTACAAGGTTCAGATCTTATAAGACCTAATTCTATCCTTGTGTCTGGTTTTTGCCACCCTTCAGTGAATCTGACAAGGCCTTGAGAATGTGTTATTTTTACCTGTTATTTGCAGATGACCTATAAACACTGCTGTCAATCGTTTATAATAATAAACAAAGTGAAAAGTTCATGGTACTTAATGTTAATTAAGTTGTTTCTGCCATTGCAAGACAGTATTAGACTCCTCTAGTATTCTGTAGAAAGAGAAGATGACACATCACCCACAATAGAAAAGTAGGTCATTTATTACTTGCCAGTTTGGAATTCTGTGTTGAATTCATTAGTGACCATATTTGTTTTACGTTTCTTTTTTTGTTGCTCTTGCCCTTTAGCCAACTTCTGGCCGAACGGGTATTGTAATCGTCTGTCCATCTGTCTGTCTGTCCAAAGACGTAATTGCATTATTTGAAGGATGCATTGACATACCTGCACCAAATTTATACTGTGGGTGGGACCTTTTTCAAGGTCAAGTGCATCAAATGGACACATGCCCACCATATTTATAGCATATGTACATCTTGGCATGGCCTGGTTTGTTGGGGCGATGTGTTTGCTTGAAACAGCCTTGTGCAGTTATAATATCCAAGTATTTTCAAAGATTAATATGTATGTAATAAGTTTTACATAAAGAGAATCGAATCTAAATTATAGGGCAGTCACTTTCAACAGAATCTTACACTATATTTGGCCGAGGGATGTTAAAAGTGTGCAGCTCTGATAGTGCAGTTTTAGTGACATGGGTTTTGTTCAAACAACAAAAAGAAAAGCCATCACAGCAAAAATTGTTAAAACGGTGATGACAATTCCTTTCTATCTTTTTTTTTTAAAAACAAGATCCCTTTTATTTGTTCTTCGGGACATAGTGCATAGGTGATCAGTTGATACAGACAAAATGTATGAAGACACATCAACATCTTAGCGCATAAATAAAAAGGAAGAGCAATACTAAAAAAATTTAATTAAATTAAAAAATTAAAAACACAAGAAAATAAACAAAAACAAATCCTAAAAATAATCCCCAGTCCCTGCCAGTGAGCCGTCTGAATATTGGTAATAGCCTGTCATGACAATGATGCGAATGAGTGTGGATTAGTAAAAGTTGTGATAATGTCAAATGTTCACAAGGCATGAAACATGTTTAACAAAGTTCCCCACAACTTCTGGAACGTTCCATTTGAGTGCTGAAGTAAATCCCTGCCTTTTTTGAGCATCGGGCAGTACATGATATACTATGTCAGCCATTCTGTATGAGCAGAAAGAGTGGGATCCCTCCACCTGAGGAGGATCGAACGACGAGCCCGAAGAGAGGCAAATGCTACCGTGCATTGTTTGTCAGCGGATTATCTGACCTCCCTCTACTGACCCAAAAGAAAAAAAAGAGCAATGAGAGGGACCGACTCCAATTTTACCGTCAACACCTGGAATAAAGTATGAAAGACCTCCATCCAGAATTTGTTCAGGCTGGGGCATGACCAATACATATGAAGGAGACAAGCTTCAGAAATGTTAGATTAAACACAGAGTGGGCTAACCTCAGGGTAAAAAGTAACTAATTTGACGTTGGAAATATGAGCTCTGTGTAACACTCTGAATTGAATGAGGCTGTGATGAGCCTGGAGAGAGGCAGAGTTAATCTGTTTTAGAATGGAGGTGCAAGTGCCTGCCAATAATGAGAGGTCCAAGCCCTCCTCCCATGCAGTCTCAAGGTTGTCCACAGGTGCACTCCCTAGAGTCAGCCAGTCTATTATATCTGAATCATATTTTATCCACATATAAGAACTTGTTACTTAAAGTGACACATAAGGCAGTAAATTCAAAATGAAACCTGTCTCGGTAAAGTGCTTATAAACCACAGCCGCGGGGCTCTATTTTCCACCTAGAGT
>JAPSES010090413.1:0-22234 GCA_029822895.1 Maxillicosta whitleyi | reverse complement strand
AAAGACCCACCTGTTCTCAGCTGCATTTGAATAGAGTTTACATTCAGAAGTTTAGATCTGCACTGTTTCTTTTAAGCTTAAACTTTTGATCTGCTTTAATTGGATTTATCTGTTTCTTCAATTTTTTTCCCTATGTTTTACCTTTTAATCTTGAATCCTTTTTATTTTCTCTTTTAATTTTCACTTTTTATGCCTGGCTTGTGATGCTTTTATGTCTCATGTAAAGCACTCCTGTAATGAAACGTGCTACAAATAAACCTGCCTTGAATGAGTACAGGTGTATCTCTGATGAGGTCTGACTGATCTGTTTTTATGGATTTATTTGCTGCATCATGCTTTATACTGATTAATGGATTGTGATCAATATGGGACAGCTATGGCTGAGGAGGTAGAGTGGCTTGTCCAATAACCGAATCGCGCTCTGTCCTAGTTATATGCCGTTGTGGCCTTGGGCAAGGCACTTCATCCTTCTTGTCTCCAGTGTTGCTCACACTGGTGTATAGATGCATATGAGTGTTTGGTCAGCCTGCCCCAGGGCAGCTGTGGATACAAACATAGTTTACTACCACCAGAGTGTGACTGAATAATGGATCAATAATGTAATGTAATCTAATCCATTATTATTAATATATAAGTGACCATCACTAATCCCCCATATGTGCAGACACCTAAATGACTCTTTAGATTCATGGAATGTGATGTTTTCAGTGGTTTTAGTTTAGTTTCCCCTAATTATCTTCAGATCTACATGATTTTTGTTGCTTTTGGAGTACTTTTTAAATTTTGACACACTGTTTAATATTGATGTAAGATTGTAACATCATCATCATGTAACATCATCCTCTTTTTAAACTTATTTAAAATATCTAACTGTTGGGTGTTTTGATGCCCTGTCTTCATGATGGTTTGCATGTTAATGTAAACTGCATATTCATACTTTCTTTCAAGTGGGTATCAAAGGGCATTGTGGGAAACATAGCAAAAAATTTTGTGTTTGTTTCAGTTCACACCTTTGACTATTAGTGCCTCAACCAATTCAGGAAAGGCTGGCTCTGTCACGGTGAGTAGTTTGTTCCTAAACGTAAGGCATTCTTATTAAAGGCAGTTATTGTTTTATTGCTATAATGAGCTGTAACTCTCACCTGTGTTTGTTGTTCAGAGCGTGAAAGTGATTCCTCTTCCTCCGGAATCTCTGATTCCTCCTGAAACTCATGAGAAGCACAAACTGCCTCTTATCAGGTCAGTGAGGGACTCAAATGAAGTACATGAATAAAAGTGCACATAACCTGCATGTTTTTTAAGTTGGTGTGTTTTTGTGTGTGTCAGTCTGAAAGGTGAGATTGTGTGCAGTCAGAAGGACTTCAGGATAAACCTCTTCATCCCAAGAGACAATGATATGATTGTCCTCAGATCATCCACATGTCTGGAGGATGATCAGCCTTCTCCTTTCCTTCTGTTTGACCAACAGGAACATGGAGGTACACGAGCAACTACACTAAGACAATATATATATATATATATATATATATATATAAAATTAGTATGAGTTGCACTACTGCATTATCAATTAATTCATTAAATAGTGAAGTTCCCTTCACATTTACATGCAGCAAGAAGCTGTCCTTGTGTGTTACTGCAAAAACAATCCAAAGAAAGGACAGAACCTGTAAATACACATAGAGCACACTTTTTTTCATTTAATTGTGACATTCTTAAAGTATTGATTTTTTTTAAAAAAAAATCATAAATCTGCATGCTAAAGGCTTCTTTTTATTTTCTTCAAATATTTCTTTCGAAGGACCAGATGTTGCTCCCCCAGTAGATGCTGGTGTGAACATGGCAGATGTAGGTGATGCTGCAGATGATAACTTCCTCCCTATTGATGATCAAGGTGTGGAGATGGAGGATGAGCCAGGGGAGCATGTGAACAGACACCAGGTCTGTTTACATTTTGATTTCAATCAATTCAACTGATTTTTTTTTTTTTTTTAAATGTTTCTTTTCCATAACCCTGATACTTTAAACTTTTCAATGAGTGGATGTGTTTCCACACCTTAAGCCTCTGTAGTGTTGTCTTTATTGAGCTTCTTTAAGAGCTTAAATGTGCCTAAAAGCCATTTTCTCACTTTGTTTAGTTTTTTATAGTTTGCCTTGTGTGTGTGCTTAAGGTTTAGATGTTGATACATTTTACATTTGCTGTAATTACATTCTCTTCTCACTCCCATTTGGAGGAATTTTATTTTATTTGTGGGACGAAAAGATAAATAGGTAAACACACTCACTGATCACTTTTAGGATACTGGAGACAATGGGGATTTAATTTTATATTTTTATGTTTTATCTTGCCTTACACTTTGAGAAATCAGTAGAATAATCAGTATTGAAAATAATCAGTAGTTCATTAGCTGCCACACTAGAACATTTATGTTATTTATTCATTTGTCTCCTATGTGTTATAAATAAACTTTGATTGTTGAAAGTGTTCAATATTAGTTCAAGAACTTAGGTCTTTTCCTGCCTGCTCATAGCTGTTCTGTGTGAGTCCTTATACTTTAGTCTTTTTGATGTGTCCCAGGCTCTGACTGAAGGAAGGATGATTCGAGAAAGACGTCAGGTGGACACTGTCAAACTGCAGACAGAGGAGAAGGAGAGGCCTCCTGCTGTAAGTTCATCAGTCTTTGGTGGATGAAGATGGAAACCATAAATACTTTTGCTTTAATAAGTTCCTGCTCTTTATTTCAGGTAAATGTGTGGGCTGTGCATGACCTGTATGCTGTACTGGAGGAAGACAAACCCTTTAAGTCTGGTAAAATACTGAACTCTTAGCTCTGTATTTAGTGAAATGGCTGTATGATAATGTTCATAGTTGTGTCTGCTCTCAGGAAAGTGCTACAGAGTTCCTGAAGGTTTGGACGATGGAGGAAAAAGGAAAAGGAAACGTCCCCCTTTACTTCCAGAGTTCAGTAGCTGGTTCAGAGGAATCTGTAAGAACAGATACTCCTGTCATTCATCTTTTGTCTGGGAAGGTTATAGCAGATTTTATTTGATGCCAGTATTGATTTTGTCATAATTTATGTTGTAGTTGATCCTCCTGAGCACAAGTTAAAAAGTGGACCTACATATACAGGTAATATTTCTCTTAAATTTACATTGTTTAATTCTCTCAAAATACCATTTTGTCCATTGGGGACAAAAATAACTCCTTATGCCTGATTACTATAATTATATCATATGAGCAAAGTTTTCCTTCAGTAACAAGTCAGTGATCATCAAAAACTGTATTACATTTTAGTGATTGATTATTTCATCATAATGAGTATTTGATTTGTTTTGCAGACCTGAACTACATTTATTTAAACACACTGAAAGATAAAGTGAAAACTCGGAAGAGGATGTGCAGGAAGGCGGTAGGAAAGATAATATCCACTCAGTTTAATGTCCTGGGTGTGTTTATATATCTTGCTTAACATGTGATTTGTCTCAGGGTGTGGTGGTTTCTGATGAGGAACTGAGGCGAACTTTCCTCCAGCCACAGGAGGCAGAGCCACAGCACCAGGGGGAGGAGCCAATGGATGGATTCATGGGTAAAATGATACATAACGTACTCTTTTTTTTTTTTTTTTTAATGTCATGGCTAATATACCGTGAGATTTTTAGTTCAATCTCATCTGAGTTTCTGAGTCACAGAGTTTTTACATTATTGTATTACATAGGTATTTACTGAAGAAATCCATAATGTGACTAAAAAAGGATTTGACTTTTTTTAAATAAAAGAAATATGTTTAGCTCTTCACTGGGCTCACAAATCTGTAGAGATGTCTGGAAAAGTAATTTATTTTTAATGTGTTCAAAACTTGGTGTGTCACATTTAAACTGTAGCTTCAGAAAACAGCATTTTTTTTTTGGTCTTTAAAGGGGGTAAAGCTACTAACACTCATTTCACTATGAAAATGTTGTGGCTGAATCTTTATTAATCATAGAAATCAGTCTGAAGTTCAGCGAATGTCCTGCTACATGTCTGATATTATTTTTTAAGGTGCTGAAGAAGACAACTCTGACAACGAACAAGAAGACCTTCCAGCTGAGTTTGGTGGTGAACCAGACTTTGTGTCACCAGGTAAACGTGTGTGTGTGTGTCTGTGTGCGTGTGTGTGTGTGTGTGTGAGAGCTTCTTCTTATTCCTGATGTTGGTCAAGAACCCGACTGTTATGTGTAAACTGTACTTTTTGTTTTGTTTGTTGCAGAGGCTCAGAAAGATGAAATGAGTTATGAAGACCTTGTGAAGTTACGTGTGGTGAGTTAACCATTTTTCCATTTCCCAAACATGTTCAGTTCTGATTCACAGGGTCCTAATTAATATTCCTTTCCAGTTTGAGTTGGTTCATTGTCAGTTCATTATTAGATATTAGTGTTTATGTTGAGGCTTGATCACAATGCACTTACATATAGTTTTTATTTAACTTAACCAGAATGTGTATGATGGTATTAAATAAGCCAACAAACACAGATTGATTATAAAGGACAGTTTATAGTTTTAAAAGGTTTTCTCTGGCCTTCAGGAGCAACTGGTGGTGAACTCTCAGGGTTACACTCAGGAGACGGCGCTGTCTCGAAGAGTCAAACAGTGGCAGGAAAAGATCTGTCCTGAACTGGCTCTGCAGGTAAAACACACTGGGACCCAGTTTGTCCAATCTGCAAGATGTTTGTGTTGAACTCAGAAGGAAAAATGTGAGGACATAAATCAGGATTTCAGAGCCTGATGTTTGCGCTTTCAGGAGGAGCGTCCGCCATTTGATATCCATGAGTACAGTGACCAGATCGTCACACAACTGAACGCTGTGGGACAACGCAGGTCCTTCGCATCCCTGGTTGCAGGAATGGACAACTTTGAGGCCTGCAAGTACCTGCTGGCCACTCTGCAGCTGGTAAATTACACAGAATGATAGAAACAAAACAAACGCATTTACCAGAGCTCCGAGTCAGTTTAGTGCTTTTCAACATATGTGATGTGTTCGTGCACCCCAAAAAGTTCAGTAAAAAAACACCACCTGACAATATGTTTTCATCATTTTGTTAAGTTTATTAGTTTTATCTCCTCTGTTAAAGATTTTTTTAAATACATTTAATACTGAATGAATTAGCAGCTGTAATTTTGTGATCAAAGGAGTTTTTGATTTTAATAACTCAACATTTTTACCTCTCCAATATTTATCCAAAAAAAATGTTCTCAATTTTCTAAGTCTTTGACTGTAACATGTTAGTATTGTACTGCAGTGCACTGTATGTTTCAGTGTCACAAAAACAAAGTCAAGTGAATTAAATATGTTTATTTTATAAATTATGTAAAGAAATAACCATTGGATGACATATCAGTGTTGTATTTTAAACCGAATTCATGAATTGGTCAAGTTATACGAGTCTAATTCATCATAACCCATCTCCTTTTCACACAAAATGACCTAAATAATCAAAATATACTTGGACTAATTATTAGTTATTTTAAAGTTTTGTCAAGACATTATCACATTGTTACAAACTGGATGTTGTTTTCTGCCCGTCTCTTAAATGTCACTACTGAGTTCCTCGGTCCACCTGAACCCTGTTGACCTTTATTTTTTCTGTCTTTCAGGCCAACGACTACACAGTGGAGATCGACAGCTTGGTCGGTCTAGAGGAGAGCCTGGACTCCATGGGACTGACGCTGCTCAGCATTCACAGAGCCACAGAAAGATTCAAAACACTTCAAGCTTCGAGCTGAAATAATGCAAGATGACAAACTGGACACATCACAGACAGGTTTGAGGACACCTTTTTGATTGAGGCAATAAAGAAGGATTTTCTCTGCCCATCATATTATCCAACTATTCTCCAGTATTTATTGTCATTTATATTAAACATCCTGCAAAGAAATAACATTTCCAATCTGTGTATCTCTTATCTCAATGACTCAGCCTGTGTAGAATCATCTCTGATGGGTTAAAAATTGTAAATGTTCTCTTAGCTCCTGTCCTATGATAAAACACGAGTGGGAGATATGCTGCAGTGTTTTGTTCTATGACAATCATTAATAATGATAATAAAACAAGTTTTTATTGAATTTGTGCTTTGAACAAATAATGGATGAGTCATCAGTTCATATGACAAGTATGAAATCTTCAGTTCTGTTTAATAATAAAATCCTTCTATCTGTGTTTGTGGAGAACATTTCACAACTGAAGTTATGAAGTATGTCAGAACCATCAAAATAAATGTAAAATTCCAAATGATCTGAAAGGTGCTATGTTATTGATTACAAATAAATTGCTAGATATGTGGATGAATCAAAGCTCAAGGGTCTGCTTGAGAAAGATTGTTCATGTCTGAGCTGTGAGTTAACTGAGTTAATTCACTCAGCTCTGAGTATGTTAAGGATTCACCATGATGAGTAACCAACAAGCAGAACTATTAATAACAGTAAAAACATGACAGGAATATACACATTTGTTCTGAAAAACAAGTAGCAGAGAAAAGTTGAGGTGAAAATTAATCTTCAGATTAATACTTAACCAAACCGGATTTGCAATTAAATAAATATTCACATTTTAACCATCAGATACAGATCCTCATTTTTCATTTCATTTTATTAAGGACCTTGTACAATTAAAACATAAATGTTTCCATTTGATGCATTGCACCAGAGTTAGCCTCAGTCTAATTTACATCTGTGGTCCTGACAGCATGAACACAGTCTTAATGTATACGTTACATTGTTACAGAAAACATCCACTCAAAAAACTCAGGTTTCATTCTCTGCTCTGGTGGTTAACCACTATAGTTCAGAATGGTTTAAATCACTTAGTGCTATGGTAACTGACTGTTCTCAGTGTCAAAGTCTTTTCACCAAATTGAACACCTCACACTGAAAAAACTTGTTTTTTGTGGTAGTGAAAATGACAAAACAATCAGGTTTCAGAACAGACAGATGCTGAAGACAAAATGAAAGTGATTATTAGAATTTGTAATGTAAATTTTTATTCAATAAGATGTGCAGCTTTTATTGTTTTGTTGATTCATAACAAAACTGTTGATTTTATTTTCTGAACAAGCTTTCTAAAGGTCTCAAGGATTCAGGAGTCCAAACTCAAACGCTATTATTTGGTTTTTATGTCTTGAAGAGTTGGGCTTAAGAGTTTGTAAGTCTTGATGTGGTTTCTGATGCTGTCTGTGATGTGCTGCTGGTCCTTCATCCTGTTGTAATAATCCAAAAACAGCCCGTCTGGACTGATCAGGTAGATCAAGATGGTGTGATCCACAATGTAGTCTCCGTCCACATCCTTAGGACCAGGACTGGCGTACACTCTGTAGTCCCGCCCTGCATGCTTAACTTCGTCGTCCGTGCCTGTGAGTCCAATCAGGCGGGGGTGGAAGTCTTTGACGTAGTGGGCCAGGGCTGGTACATCATCCCTTTCGGGGTCTACAGTGATGAACAGGGGCTGGACCTGAGGCAGTGCTGGGTCCTGGTCCAGAGTGGCCACTACGGCGCTCATCTTTTCCAGCTCATCTGGACAGATGTCAGGGCAGTGGGTGAATCCGAAATACAGCAGCACCCAGCTGCCCAGGAAGTCCTGCTTGGTCCTGCGCCTTCCTGTGTGGTCCAAGAGGCTGAAGGTGCCCTGACCCACAGCCACCTTCTTCAGCTGCTCAATACGATGTCCTCGCAGCCGCTCCTCCTTCTCCAGATAAACATACCAACAGCAGCCCAGCAGACTACCACCAAACAACAGCGTCACAAACAAACGAGTCCGCAGCTTCACTTTAGCCGCCTTAAGAGATGGGTTCTGACCCTGAGATGAAAAGCTTCTCTGTGTCAGCAGAGGAACACGACCATGACTTCCAGACAGTCTGACATGTTGACAGTCTGAGACCTGTGGTGACTTGGAGAACAACATGTTTGGACCCTGAGGATGGGCAGAAAGAGGACGCCTCTGCTGGGAGAGACATCTCAAAAGTCCTCCACGCAGGTCACCCACAATGCACCTGACTGTCAGCATCTCCTCCTGTAACACATTAACAGGTATGTGACATAAAAAAAACTCAGCTTTTTCCTTAAACTTATTTCACTAGAACTTCTTATGATTTCACTTCTGAGGCTGGAAGATTCACCTCATATGAAAAGAACAATATAACATAACAGTTAAAACAGCTGACGGAGTTGAGTTTTACTTATGTTGAGATGAAACACAAGCTCATCAGAAGAAATCAATAATTAAGTGACAATGTGTTGCTTTAAATGATCAGTGTTTTTGGAGGACAATGATATCAAACTATTTGATTTCAAATGAGGAAAGTAGTGGTTTATGAGTAAGTTTAAGTGTAATGGAATTGTATCAGATGTTGTAACGTGCAGTTATAATATCAGTGTACTTTCAAATATAAATAAGTATGTCATAGGTTTTACACAAAGACAATCTAAATTTTAGAGCAGTAACTTTCAACAGAATCTTACAATATTAGGGGTATTAAAACTGCACAGTACATTTGTGTGTGTGTGTGTGTGTGTGTGTAACAGGTACATACTTGGTGTCAACATGTGCCTGTAGTACAACTTCCTACCACCAGAGGCACTATTCACATTAGAGACTGAGGAAGTGAATGACTGTCAAAACATTAACTTCATATTATATTTCATTTTGTCATTTTAAACACGCTTGACACGGTCATGAAGAAAGCCGAATCACTTAGGAGTTATAGGGCTGTCCTTTGGTATGTGTACATTACCAACAAGTGTACAACAAACGACATTATCAGCTCAAAATAAATGAAATTAGTCATTTTTAGCGATACATTATCAAGACTGATGACTTCTTTGGGCTTTTCCCTTTCGGGGTCGCCACAGCGAATCACCTTATCAAGACTATCCACGTGAATATTTAACGGGAACAATAACCAGGGCTGTTGGTAGACAGTTTGGAGCTAATATCCAAGCGACCAGCAATGAAAAATCAAACAGAAACGTCGAACCAGTCCTGCTTGAACAGTCATCCACAGACTGTCTAACCTTCACCGGTGTCTGATCTACGGAGCATTAGCATCACATGCTAACAGCTTAGTTAGAGTTCTTAGCTAACTCTAACTACAAACATGTTATCCAGGGTATTAAATGTTCCACATACCTGTTTATCAACTAAACAGTTAACTAACCTCTCCGGCCAGTCCAGTATCTGATACAATCCGATCCGTTGTGAAACACATGTGCTGCATTTACATGAATGGAGTAGATTCGACAGGATACAAAACCGCACAAGAAATCGTAAAAAAACAACATTCTTATTCTGCCAATTCTAAATGTAATATAACTACTATAGTATTATCTGTTATTGCATTCATAAATGTTTAGATACATTAACAACCATACATTACTTATGTCTCCTAAATAAATGTTACCAGTCGTCGCAGATTCGTGCATCTGTCCCTGTTTAGCTGAATCTTTCCTCTAGATGGCGCTGCCACTGTCATTCTATTTTTTATTTTTTTTTTTTATCATGAAGGAAAGTGGTTCTCAAAATTATAAATTACATTATACAGGGTGATCAGCTCCTGGTGGCGACCCTGGCCTTGGGCAACCCTCTGGACCCTGTTGGGCTGTTTCCAAAAACCAGTGGAACGAGTCAGATGCATGAACATCACATATGTTTGTATGAGAAGAACAGCTGATATTAGTGTGTGTGTGTGTGTGTGTGTGTGTGCGTGCGTGCGTGCGTGTGTGTGTGTGTGAGCCAAACCTGGGTCATTTTGACCCAAGGAAGGCAATGGGAGGGTTCCTTTCACAGTTTTTATATAATTTGCCCTAACTCTAATGCTCTGTAATTTTTTTTCACTTGACATTGTTTTCACCTTATTTCATTTTTTGCATTGTTATTGTCTTGTTATGTCTCAAATGTTAGTTTTAGCCTGTTCTTTGACATCATTTTTAGTTCATTGCATTTTTTGTAACGTTAGTTTGATCCTTTAACATCTTTATAGCTGAGATTTCTTTTCTATATTTCACATAACTTGAATAAGGTCAACAATTATAAACTCTTCCGAAGAGCATCGTTATCTGAATTAGGAATACTTCATATTATATTATTCTTATTCTTCTTATTCGTGTTATTCTTACTCTTAGTTGTCCTCAACTAAAATACATACAATACAGGTTGGGATCCCATTAAAACACCTCTGTGACCTCTTCAGGAAAAGCTATGCTAGGGGTGTGTATGTGTCACCTGCCATGAAAGCCTCAGGTCACCTTTGCCTCCCTTGCTTCTACATGATTGTAATGCACATATTTATTTATGAGTCTCTTTGATGTGACACAATAATAAAATACAGGAAATATGAGTAAATGCTATGAGCATAGTATTAACACTCACAGGCAGAAAGGATTGACACATATGAAATAAAAGCTGGTGTAATCAATACATAAAAATATTAGTACCATGAATCTCTGTCCAACAGATATGTGAAGTGCAAACAGGTCATCCAAATACTGTTAGTGTAATATAGTAAACTATGTCTATATGTTGACGCAGACACAGAGAAATGCTACTAATGATAAATATAAGACTACCAAAAGAAACACCCTGATTTTGGCCTGACATATTTGAACAAAGCGGTCTTTATAAAATAAATAATGAAAGCTATTTTGTTGTTTTCATTTTATTCTGTTTTTCTACTTTTCACCTTAAATACCTACAACCTGTGAATAGAAAACCATTTGATCACCCACTGTCAACTGGCAATAAAAAGGAATAGAAATATTACAATTTTGTACAAATCTTATACTTAAATGACTCTGTTACACGTAACAAAACAGACTCATCCAAGTACCACGATGGGAAAAAATGCAACTTAAAAGGAATAGTTTCATATTCTGTACTTCATTTCAATCTTCACAGAGTGTGAATACTGAATTTAACTTAAGTTTGTCTGAAACAAGACTTCACACATACAAATGGGGACAACTCTTTCCCTTAATGAGTATCTTTGGCTCAATAATTGTACCTGGAAACTAGTGGCAGTATAAAGCATCTCTTCTCCCTTCTGTCGTCAGTATTTTGGGCCTCTGTGGTCACACATCAGTAATTAATGTGTCGCCTGTCTCTCAGGATAAATTGTATGTCTTCCAGTGTCAAATTCAACTCTCTGCAGCTCAGTCAACACTCTGTCGTCTTCAGCCTCTAATCAGTTTCCTCCTCCTCTGCTGGTTCCTCCATATTTTATTAATGAACTCTGCAGGCAAAGGACAAAGGAATCCAGGTCACATCCCTCTGTCAAAACACACAATCACACACAGACACACACATGCTGCAAAGTTGTGGAATGCACCTCACAGTGAGTTATGATCTTATAGGCCCTCATAGGATGGTATGAAAGGTTTGTTGATGTCTGCAGTATCTGGAGCTCCTCCTAAAGCAATAAAGTGAAGCTAAGTGTTTCTCTGAGCCCCCTCAAATATTCCTGTGGTCTCTGTTGGCCCATTTGAAGCCTTATGTAACTCACTCTGCAGAGCTGCAATGCATATCTACTGCTACAAAGTCCTGCTACTTTGTCTTTTTTTTTTTTTTTTTTTTTTTAAACCGTGCAATGAGTTCACAAGTTCACTGTGTCAATGAAACATGTCAGTGTTTGGTTCAGACCATTTCTGCAGAAAACAAGTAGACAATATTTGCTTAAAAATGTAATTTTTTATTATTTATTAATAACATGTACCTTGTGGCTATTTGGAGCACAGACATAAACCAAATTTAAGGGCAAAAATCTTATTAACATTTTAACTAGGGCTGTCAAAATGAATGAATTAAGGCAGAATAATCAAAAAAGTAAATGCAATGAACCCATCTGCAGTGCAGAATGACTCTGAACGTCTCTGCCAGTGGATTTGGGGCAGTTTAGTAGAGTTACTGTCGTGCATATGCAAATAGGCAGTTTATCTGGTAGTGACAGGCTGAAGAACCAGATGGAAAATGCGAAACAGCACATTGACCCTCTGGATGGGGAAATGTGAGTCCAAAAAAATCCCAAGACAGAACAATTCTTTCAAGTTGTTTTGTTTCAAGTTGTTTTGTTGAAACTGTTGAAGGTGTTTAATACACACACATTAATACACATTATTTTTATACACACATTAATTTACACATTAATAAACACATTAAGTGCATATTTATTCCTTTCTTTACAGAGTCTGTTTGCTCATGCAAAATGAAATGTCATTGATATAGATTAAAAATGAATGATATTTAAACATAATTAATCAAAATTAGTCCATAGCAACTCTGTGATTAATCTGGTTAAAAATTGTAATTGTTTGACAGCACTATAAACAACACAAGCCGATTACAGATGAAAAAAGAATGATGTACAACATACAAAATAAAGTAATTTCAAATTCAGTATCATTAAGACAGGTCTACGTAACCTGTGGACAGTGTGTTTGTTGTTGGAAGAACAATGTGATAACTATTAAACACATGATGCCCAGTCCACATCTGGTACCCATCCAGTCCAAGTGACTTTCAGACCTTTATCTGGTGATAAATGCAGTATAACCATAGGATTAGTTCTGCTTAGTGATCTCTGGTCATTTTTAATAATCTGTGATCTAAGTCCTAAGTGAATCTGCCACATCTGTAATTTGTAAAGAAAAAAAAATTCCACCCCACCTCCACCTATTCCTACCTTATCTGAGCAAACAGAGCTTTTTTATGATACTGTCTTAGTTCCTGCACTTTCTTTTCATCTATTTCCTGGTTTAAGACTCTGGTATGGAGAGAAATTTGTTTCTTTATCCATCAATCAAAAATAATACATTTGCATTTAAAAAGAATAGATTTGCAACCAAACAGAGATTTGAGAGCAAAAAACAATTAGTGGCAATAAAAAAAAAGATAATTTTGCTCATAGATCAGTCCTCTTTGCTTGTGAGTTAAAAACTTTTGCTTGTGAATTTAACTGCACTTCATGGGCGGGGCCTATGCCAATGGATGAGAGAAGAGTTCCTATTGGTCAGTCCTTTTCAGTACGTGTGTGTGTGTTATTCTAATTTTTAAATTCTTGAGTTCTATGAAAAAGTGCTATATAAATAAAGATTGATTGATATTGGTGGGTTTGACCTGGTTCCAGCATCAGCTGCAGCTACAGCCTGTACTTCTTCTTCCAAACTCTGGAGGCTGGTGATCATTAAAAAAGTTTTAAAAGTGTTTTGAGAACAAACTGGAATCTTTCAGAAGAATAAAATCCCAAAAGATGATCACCTAAACTAAGGACATTTTCTTCTGCCTTTCAGCATTTTCCAGTGGTAACATTTTTCATCAGAGCAGTAGAACAATCCAGAACAGGTGTTACTTATGTTCAGAGCTGTATCTGACAGGGATTTAAAAATAGTCCTGCAGGTATTGGAGAGTTTAGGACAAAATCTATGGCGTCAATATCGTGCTTGAGATATTGAGAAGCAAAAAACAAACTAAATCTGAGAACCAAACCACAAAAATTATGGGGCAAAACATGTGGTTTGGTTCTCAGATTTAGTTTTTTGCTTCTCAATATCTCAGGCACGATATTGACGCCATAAAAGTCGGATCATATTTCAGAGGAACGTCTCCATTGTTACATCACAGCACAAAGTGTCCAGGAGTGTCTCAAACATCATTTCACTGACTTACACTTACAAACATAAACATCATCTATAGTTTATGTTCTTTATCCCCTGTTCCTAGTCTCATCATGAGGCTTTTAATGTTATCTGGTCTAGGTTTGTGTTGCCTAGCAACCGCTCCTAAGTGAGAGAGGTGTTGAGAGTTCTTTGCTGCATTTCCATTTTTACCGGTGGGGTTTTTTTTGGTGAAGCAGTGTCTTCTGCAGTGTGTGTGTGTGTGTGTGTTCCTCAGTGTTAAATCACACCCGCGCTTAAACCTGCAGGAGTCTACTCTAGATCACACATCGGTGGTATTAACCTACAATGACATTTTTAGGATTAACCTAAATTCCACTTAAATGCTAGTGTAAAATCCTTTCATCACAAATCTAAAATGAAAGAATTATCCAGGCAGTATATTATAGGGGCCTAGAAGACGTTATGCCCTTTTTTTTATGTTTCCAGATAGAACTTAGTATTTTACCTAATGCGTTGTCAAGAAAAAGTATGTGAGCTCTTTTAAAATTAGTTTTTTGCATGAATTAGTCTTAAACTGTAATCCTATATGCATTTAAGTCACAAGTTTGGACAACTGCACTTCTGTTATTCTAATACCATGCAATGTAGATAGATAGATAGATAGATAGATAGTACTGTTAATCGTTCATAGTGTGGCTGAAAACTGCTGCTTTTGTTTTGTGGTATGAGGTTAAAAGCATTATGTCCGTCTATATTTAGAAATAATGCATAGATCACATCACATTTTATGACAAATTCTTGTAGAAAATTAGGAAATTAGAAAGGATTGACGTAGTTTTTCATGTCGCTGTAGATGATTTTTAATTGTTTTAAGCAACTGAAAAAAATTATTTTATTTTTTACTATTTTCACTGAAGACACAATGATTATATGTTTTATGTATAACCTTAAACTTCCATGTGTGTGACACTATGTAGACTTTCTTTACTATGTGAAAAAAGGAGCAGTTATAAAAATATTTGGTTTTCCAAAAAGATTCCAGTTGTGTTCCTGCCATTTACTGACATTAATGACAAAAGAAATATTGTAATTGTGAGAATTATTTTTATTGTTTATCTCTTAACAAAAGTTGTTTGGAAAATTAAACACATTAATATGTCACTTTAAAATTTAGTTGAATTCCTCTTATTTTTTTGTGATCCAAAATATTAATTATTCAAACTCTGATGAATGATAATAAGTAAAACACAGCATGTGGTAGGAGCTGTTTTTGCTTCTCTGCAGTGTTACATGTTCTAACCTCAACGCAGGAATTAAACACCTGACCTTGTGCCAGGAAACGGTTAATAAATCGCGGCATGAAGCTTCATTGGAGATTCATGTCATGACTTTGTGTGTCTGTCTGTCTGTGTGTACAGTGACGTAGCTCCCTGCATCACGCTGATGCTGAGGAGGAAATGTAGGACAAGAGAAGGAGAGGTCTGCAGTGAAATCACAGAGGGAGGGAGGAGACAACAGAACTGCAGCAGAGCAGTTCATCTAACACAACAAGGTATTTCTTTATTTATATCTCAATTGTATTATGTTATCTGTTATTCTGTGTGCATGTTCTCATAAATGAGATGTGTCATATGTGAGCAGTTAGAAGAAAATAAAATGATGTGCATTGTTTTTATGGCATTCAGTACAAAGGAAGGTCATTCACGGAGAGACAGAAATGTTACAGCTTCTTTGTAAGCAGAGGCAGAGCTAAAGGATGCTATTAAAGGAACAGCTACACACGTCTGGGAAATTACTGTAGGTTCTGCTGTCTGTTTGCTTATGTCTGGGGATAAAATAACTGAACTACATTCTATATATAAGTGAAATATTGGACAAACATTTAAGATTCACAGAGGATCAATCTTCACTGTTTACATTATGTAGCAGCATCTTTAAGTCAATACGTTTAGTTTGTTCATGACCATAGACCTGCAGAATGATTGACATGTCAGTTAGCCTTAGCTGTATGCTACATTTACTGGTAATTAACTAATTCTAGCATCCTGGATATTTTAGGAGGGCTGAATATAGTGGTTGCACCTTAGGCTGTACATAAAAATGGACACAGTGATGAGTCCTCACAAGTGAAGCCAAGGCAACTTAATCAGTGGTAGTTGGATGCAGCACAGTTCATAAGCTCCACCCCCTCAGTGGTCATTAAAGAGACTTGGGTTACAATGAAAAAACAGAGTGCAATACATTTTCCCTGAAGTTTCATAATCTTTATGTTATTTGAGTTTATGAAAACAGGAGAATGACAGCAGGAGCAGTAAACAAACAGTGTCATAAATGAAGCAGGCGTCTAACTGGTCCATAGACATCACAGCGCTGCATCTGTTACCCCACAAACTCCATCTTCATCATGACAGAGGCAACTTGACAGCTCTTGTAACTGTAAAATTGGCGTTGTCACTTTTCCATAGTGGCAGGAAATGATGCTCCAACTTCCATCTTCATGTTCAGTTTATAGTCTAATGGCTAATATAGCTAATGTCCACTGTGGCGGGAGGGAATTCTCTGTAACCCCCAAAAGTATTACTCCATACTTACTCCAAACCCTGCCAATAAGAAAATGATGAGTGTATCCATCAGCCGGTTTGGAGCAGGTAGACCAGGTTGTACCAACGTTTCAGAAGCGGACAGTGTGGGCTACATTACATTTATGTCAAATGAACTTTGAGAGAAAGCACAGCATCCTGTTTGTGATTCCATCTGAGGTGAGGGGGTACTTTCACACTGTAATGCCCCAGATGGCCACCAGGGTAGGATAAAAAAAAAAACAGGTTCTGCGGTAGAGTTTCCTTGTTTTCCCCAGGTCTGCGTGGGTTCTATCCAGGTACTCCAATGTAAAGTGAGACCGTTTGGCTGCATATTGGCCCTGTGATGAAGGGACCGGTGCCCCCCCCCCCCTTTGGTAGCCAGGATAAGCACCAGCGCCCCTGCAAGGACTAAGTGGTCCGGAAAATGAATACAGCTTGACTGTAGTTGGGTCAACGGGTTCTGTAACAGGACTGTAAAATGACTGTGTTACTCAGTGCTTGATGACATTTATGTTTTTTTTTTCCAGAGTCAGTAGGATAACAGTTAATATTAGCTCACTTCTAACCCCGTGGGCTGTTGTTGTTCTGAGCCTTTATTTGTTTTTTGTTTTTTTTTTACAAATCACTTCTAGCTAAAAAAAAACAACAAGGTAACAGTCAAATCCTAAAACACTGGCTTCAAAACAGAAGTTTAGCAAAATCAATGTAATCTGTGACATCATGGTTCCCCTGTAATAATATACAGTCCATGGTCCTGGAGGACGCTGGACATCAGCAGGAGTCAAAGCTATTCTGTTTGTTCTATCACTAGCATGTCCTATTTTTCAAAGGCAAAAACAATCTAAAGTAACAAAAAAAAAAAAGTAAAACCCTTCACATTGTGCTTGTTATCTTAAAATGCACAGACTAATTCATTGAGAAACACTTTATGATCACACAAATGTTTGACATTGACACACAGGGTTCCTACAGCTGCGAAAGTTGACCAGCGTCCGTGTTTGAACAATCATGTGTAATAATAACATGATTGATTTTCTACATATCGAAGCCCAACAGACATGCCTTTAAACTTTACAGTGGGGGCTCAACAATAGTAGATCTACTGATGTTCTCATATGACATGTTTGGTCAGTAGTACTGAAATATGGGATGTCTTCTAAACCAGTATAGATGCCAGTATTGACCAGTGTAACCAGTATGGGAGGTGCTGTGGTGGTGTCGCAGTTTCCTCTGGCTGCTCTGACACCCACCCTCTCCTCCTCCTCCTCCAGTCCTCATATGTTCTCATCTGTTGGCTCCAGGATGGGGGGGCTTCAGCAGCTCGGTCTGAACGGAGCGTGAGGAGCCTTCCAAGGCCTTTGATCCTCCCTTTGCCTCTCCGCAGCAGCGTCTCCTCCACATCCATCGGCACAAACATGGACGGACTCCGCCTGCCCCCGGTCATAGAGGAGGTCTTGGATCCATCTGGTCAGTCCAGTTGTTTACATCAGTAGTGTAATGATATCTCATGGTTTCTTCATGTGACTTTCATGTTTTTCATCTGATCTCATGTCACATTTTCCTTGCATCAAAAACTGATGACAAAATAAATACTGAATTAGAATAAAAACAAATGTACTTTAATGTGTAAATGCCATTTTTATCAAACAGTCTGCTAATTCTGCTGCTACGTTTGTCTTCATAACAAAACATTGTCTCATTGTCATTGTTTTTACTTTGTGTTTTATTTTAATGCATTATTTCTTGCCAAGTTTTGTGAAGCCAACAGACAGGACTGCAGGATTTACTTGACCACCCCCTCTATTTTTACCTCCTCAAAGTCTTTCAGCTTGACAGTTTTCCCATTATTTGTTTCAGTGCAGATAAAATGAGCTTTCATGTATGAATCTAACAAACTGTATATTTATGGATGAAATGTAAAAGATAAAGCACTCAGAATTGTTTATAACATACGTAGTCTTCCTCTATGCTTGCACTATTTTAGAAGATTTATAATAAGGTACATGTATCAACAATTAACCAGCTGCTTATATTAATAGGCTCTTTATTAATCATTAAAAAGCAACCCTTAAAGACCTAAAACAATTTTTGGCTGGGACTTCCACATGCATTTTCTTCTACATCTAACAGTGATATATCACCATTTATCATGATATTATCCTCTGCCTTTTGCAATTTTCATTGAAAAATAAAGTGTTTTCTTAGATTTAATTAATAGAAGCTTAAGTCAAATTTGAAGGTAACAAAAAAAAAAATTACAGAACACAGTGACTTTTCCAGCACAATATACAGTATCTTTAAACACAAAAACAGGTGTTGACAAGCACTGGTGCTTTTCAGACTCCGTGGGTTTTACTGGTGATGACAGTGTCTCCATGTTCATTATGGAGCCTCTGAACATCCCAATAGGTCATATCTGATGACTATGAAAAACTGGGGAACTGCATTTTACCTGAATTATTTACACATATTAATAGGATTAGTGGATCAAAGGTTATTAAACATTTTTGATCAGTAGATGCTTTTGGTCACTGGAGGATGTTTAGCATTAACTGTAACTGGACATTTTACATTCAGCACTGGTTTGTCGTCTGTTACTGCTGGTCGTTCATCTGTTGATGAAGAGTGACGGTGAGGATGAGGTATATAGAGAGATGACAACGATCTATTTATAGCCTCTGTGATGACGACGGCAGAGGGGATTATGGGAGTTTTTCATCAGTCTGCTCATCTCAGCTTGATTCTGTGACCTCCTGCACTGACAGCAGTAAAATATTACATCCAGCCTGACATTTAAAATGAGGTTATGATAAATAATCACCACAGTTACAGTTCATTAGGTGGTATTTACTCTATGTGACATTCTCCCCTCGTTATCATATAATTGATCTCTATTTTTTTAATTATTGAAAGAAAGTGGAAAATAATTAAATAAATTCCAATGAAAAATTTCCTGAAGAGCTAAAAATATGTGCAGTCATTTACATAATTTGGATTCATACAGTTAAATGTAGTTTGTCAAAATAATGAATAACAAACAAATAGTGTACAGCAGTTTACTTTTGATTTAAAAACATTTTTCCTTGTTAAATTTTTCACAAAAAATTCATGAGGCTTTTAAAATTCATGACTGCAAATTTATAGTTTGTACTTCAGTGCACCACAAGGAGAATTCTAATGAAATTAAAATGCAATGCTAATGCAATTTAAAACCCACACATATATATATATACATATATCAATCTGTGTTTCTAAATTGTCAGCACTAGATGGAGCCACAGGGCCGGGTTTCTCAAAAATTATAAAAGCAGTTTTGCACAATAAAGTAAGAGGTTACAGATGAATGTTATTGTTTGAGAGAAGCTTCTGAGCACCAGTCTGTCAATTTTAGCTTCTTCTCTTATCACTATACTCTGTGCTAACAATATATTGAACTTTTATCTCATCAAAGAACATGTAACATGAAACAAACTTAACATTGTATATAATAATAATAATACCTTTATTTATATAGCACCTTTTAAAAACTGAGTTTACAAAGTGCTTCACAAACAGTAAAAAGGGCACAACAGCAGGGAGCAGGATATAAACACTAAAACAGAAACAGCAAAACGTCATATAATAACAAATAGCTAAAACACTTAAATATTCAGCATTCAGAGGTAACATCATGACATAAAAGCAAGTCTATAAAAATGTGTTTTAAGGTCTACTGCAGCAAAATCACTCAGCAGATCTACTTTTATGCCACCTTGGACTAAAAGAGAAGAACAAGTGAAGTGAGTCTTAATTATCTGTTTCACTGTAATATATATATATATATATCTGTGTTTTTATACTCCGTCTAAGCTTACTGTCTTTTTGTTTTGTAAGATTTGACAACTATATTATGAGTAATAGTGTTATCTATACTTGATCACATACTATTACCGTTAAGTGAAAGTATAATCCACACTCAGCTCCAAGCAATAATGTTCCTTGTTGGGTTTTTTTTTTTTTTTTTTTGTCTTTTTGAATTGTATGTAATGGTTGACTTTGTTTCTTAGTGCTAGCACCTTAGCATGAAAAGTATTGGTTCAGTCTACAGTGAAAGTTTTTTTTCTTTTTTTTTTTCATTTCTCTGCTCTCATAGAGGTTGTACAGGGTTTAAAGCAATCTCCTTATCTTATGCTACACTGAGTGAATGTAATGTTTAATGCTATTATATAAGAACCTAAATACCTATATAACCTATATATAACCTAAAATGTTTTGAGGGGACAGGTGTGTAGGAGCATGAGGTATGAGTGAAGAAGAAAAAAGGTATCCCACACACTCTCTATTCAATTAGCAAAAAAATGTAATATAGGATAGCAACGCTTCAGTCCTCTGGACGTTTTTCAAGCACAGATTGTTAATATACATCCATGTTTAACCCATAAAAACCCAAACATCCACCATCCACCAAAGCATCTACTTTGTTAAACTGTTGATCCACTAATTCT
The DNA here is from genome assembly GCA_029822895.1 of Maxillicosta whitleyi. NCBI lineage: Eukaryota > Metazoa > Chordata > Actinopteri > Perciformes > Neosebastidae > Maxillicosta > Maxillicosta whitleyi. The sequence continues at coordinate 1,538 of JAPSES010090413.1, read as the reverse complement.
ATCAATACATGTAAATAATTGGTGTAAAATACAGTAATCCATCTTTTCATGGTTATCAAATATGACCCATTTGGATGTTCAGAAGCTCCATAGTTACCATGGAAACACCTTCATCTTCTACAACATTAATTGACTAGTAAAACCCATGGAGTTGAATCAATGACAGTGGATAGATACTTGTTTTATGTGCAGTTAATGATACATTTAACTGAAAAAGCAACTTTTTCTTTTTTTCTGTTTTTATATAATATCCTTTGAATTTATTCTGAGCTTTTATGAAGACCTAACTGATCAGCCAATTAAACAGGAAAATCAATTACTTTTATTGGGAACAATGCTAAATTCAGAAGATAATATTATAATAAATGGTAATGAATCAATAAGGAAAGGTTAAATATGGAGAAAAAAATCATTTGGGAACTGCCACAAAAGTCACACTGGGTCCTTATGGGTTCATATTGGTCTGTTTTAAGAAAAACACGTCAATGTTTATTTCAACACAGGATGAAGAAGAGCACCACACCTCTTGTATTCATCAGTACAAAGGTTAAGGTTAAAGGTTATCTTAATGTACTACCCCCAAAGGGAAATGTGGTTTGTGCTTTTTACTCCATATCTTACCTGTTTTTATACGTGTAAATGTATGTCTCAGCACACACTAGGGGACACAGACATGAGTCTTTGCCACCATTTTATTAATACAGAATGGGTGGACGTCATGTTTTTTATTTTCTCTCCATCTCTTTTTGTCTGACATCAGATGACCTGTGTGAGCTGAAGGTGGAGAAGCCCATCATGCTGGCAGACACTCTGACAGTCAAAGAGAGGGAGTCCCTGGAGGAGAAGGAGGAGACAGTGGGAGACGGGGAGAAGGGTCAGCAGGAGGAGGAGAAGGAGGTTAAGGAGGAGAAGGGGGAGGCAGAGCAAGGGGGAGGAGGAGTGAAAGATGAAGATGGGGAGCTGGAGGAGCTGAGGGCTCAGGTGCTGCAGCTGCTGCTGGAACTGGAGGAGACCAGGGAGGTTTCCCAGAGACACGAGGAGAGTTTCATGGAGCTGCAGGGTTCGTTAAGGATGAAACTGATGCGTTGATATATTCAATGAACACTTTTCATTTTAAAGGCCTTCCTATTAGGATTATTGTTTCAAATATTAAACAACAACAACAATAATAATGATAATTGTATGAAAACATTCAACCCAGTCTGTTCTCTACTTTTCAGGTCTGTTGGAGGAAGAGCGGCTGGCTAGCGCCCATCAGGCCGAGAGTTTCACCAGACAGATTCAGAGGCTGCAGGGTTTGTCCTCAAAATGTCCCACTTTTCCACAGATATCTTTTTTATCAAAGCTTCTCATTAACCAAAAATAACATTACATTGCAAAATATGTCTCACTATATCCCAAAATAGGTTCAGTGTTAGAGATGTGTTTGATAAAAGTATGTTTTTGTGAAATATATCATCACAGAGTTAGAAGTTTTAGGTTTTCAGTCTTGTCCACCAAACAGATCTCATTTGGTAATGCCCTTACATTTCAGAAAT
>JAPSES010090375.1:0-22243 GCA_029822895.1 Maxillicosta whitleyi | reverse complement strand
AGGTCTGCGCTCTACGAGTGCTTTTCTAGTTTTCTCTGTTTTTAATATAATAACCCTCAACTTTAAACAGATTTTTATGGACATCTACATGATCAGTGAATTTAATAATTGAAAATACCTGATTTTGACTGAAAAGAATGCTACATACAGAAGATAACATTATAATAAATGGTGATAAATTACTTCTGGAAGGTGAAATACAGATAAAAATTAATTTAGGAACGGACCAGACTCCCTGATAAGGCCTGTCCAGTCTCTGTATGACCGGTGCCAGAGCTTGGTTCGCATTGAAAATGGATGGATGGATGGACCGACACAAAAGTATTGTAACTTTATGGGTTAATATATCCAACCCACTAACAGGTTCCATTGTAAGGACATAATCCAAATTAATTCCTGTTTGCCTGTCTGTGGTCACAATGTTATGGCTGATACTGATATATTTATTATTCACTGTGAAGATCTAAACTCACCCTCAGCATTTTGGTGTCCGTCTTGAAGAGGACTGACAAACCGACACTGTATACGGCCAGAAACCACATTCCACACTATAATCTCTCCATCATAGCTGCCAGTGGCCAGAAGGGATGGTGGACACTGCGCTGTGCAAAGGATGTCATCTTTATGGCCATTTTTCTGAGCAAAGAGAGCAGACAGTAAGCAAAGTGCACTTTCTAGACGGGGAATATAGAAAAAAAAACCATACTGAGGTGAAACATTAATCTAATTGCAATATTCACCAGCGCAACGTGATTTCAACTCCATTTCCTTCACAAATGAATCAAAATCAAAGGCTTATTTTTGTTTGCACAAGAAAATAGGTAATATTCTCTGTGCCTGCTGTTATGATAATTTTAATCACTGAGTATGAACGCTTGTGACACTAAAACAGAATGCCTCTTTTATCCAATAATATAAAAGATGCATCCTAATATTATCAAACAAACAAAGGCAGATGAATTATTATGACCTCTCCTGAAACGCTACTAACAACATACAGAACAATCTTAACTGTATCAGTGTATAAATGAGAGAGCAGATGGCAGAACAAATACAGGAAGTGGTGATCTGAAAGGTCTCAGGTTGATCCAAGTGTCAAGAATGTGTCTTTGTTTACAATCGTATGCCATCTCTGTTATTGCCTCAGGCAAAAACAAAATATCTCAGTAATTTGTTTTCGAGCCATGTTGGAATATCAAAGTGTTTTCCGTGAAGACTTGCATTTGCTTACAGTACTGTGGCCAAGTGTGTCACACAGTTTGGATCGGTGACAGAGTTGATGTCAAACCCCTGAGTGAGCAGACAAGCAAAACATTACTCCTGCTGCTGTACTTCACAGTGATGCAAAGTCATTCATCTTATGCCTTATGTGCTTATTTTTCTCAACAGGAATATTTGCTTGGAGCAACAAGTAGAAACTGTGCACGCCATGAACCAAATCAGGAGAAGCAGATGGCCTTTTGGACTCGAACACTGATTAGTGAATTTATATTGTATGCCATGCCAAAGTGAAATATTCAGTTTTAAACGTTTAATAAGATGCTACATGAGAGTGTCCATCTGGAGCGACAGAAAAGCTAACAGGTGAACTGGAGGTGGACTGGCTGATGCAAATAGTATATATATATATATATATATATACACACACATATATAATATGTATAAAAATAACCATTGATCTCCCTCCTGCAGCTTATTAATGAAAGTACATTCAAGAAGGGGCTCAGTGCTGTAGATAACCAAAGGGGTCACTCTTCTTCCCAGGTACCCTAATGTGCTCTTTCTGCTGTTAATGTCCACCGACCATAATGAAAGAGATGGCAAAGGAGAAGAATCATCTCCTCCGATGGATCATAAAAAAAGAATCAATTTTCTGTCTCTCTACAGCTCATGTAGGCAGAACTATACTTTGATGTCACAGGTAACCAGACCAAATTATAACGGTCCAATTGAAGAAAAGAACTGCTTCATTGCAGATGACTGAAGATTGAACCTGCAGCTTTGAGAGGAAATACCCCATGAAAAAAGAAATCCGATTCAAAGGTTCAGTGCACAATATCTTGCGACATCTACTAAAGTTACTCCCTGTCCATATGATGACCTTTAAAAACACACAAAAGACATTTGGTAAAACTACTGTTTGTTTTGTCCATTGTGAGTTTTTAGTTAAAGGGGGTATGAGCTTGGTGGTGCACACTCAGGTGACAGTAATGCACTGTAATGTTGGAAAAAAGAAGTCTGTTCTGAGTTACTATAAACAGATGAGCCATTCAAAGGCAGTGTTTTTCAACTTTGGGGTCGCCTGCAATTCAAAGTAATGCTAGAAATTGATAAAAATAAATAAATAAATAAAATAAATTACAGATGAATAATATATGGTGAGTTGAGAAACAATGTCAATCAATAAAAGACATAACAAACTCTGTGGTACTGTTTATCTGTCAAATTTTCACTGTGATCAGTTTAAGATGCTGCAGCTCTTTCATAATTCATAGTTTAATTGTTGTTTGTTCAGTATTAATTGTCATAATTATAAATACAAAGTGGACTGACTATACATATCCTGACTAAGGTAAATCTAGTTCTCACTTTGTGCAGTAATCTGAACCTGGCTTTTCTGCCTCTGTCCATAATAATATACATTATATAGACTAAATGTGTCTAAAATTAATGTTTATTTGCAACATAGTATAGAAAACTATTACATAATCAAAAACAAATTCATTTTAGCTCCTTTTTGAATATCTGGAGTTGCCAAAAATGTGTGATGTTAAAATGGGGTCAGGAGCCAAAAACAAGATTCTAAGTTAATAAACACATGATTCATGTGATTATATACACATTAAGGAAACATAATTATGAATATTACATTATATTTATCGTGCATGCTGGACCTGTAAATGCTGATATTTTGAAGGATAGCTGAGTGTGTTATTTACTATATAAAGCTATTATTTTACAGGCACATGGGGAATGACATACTAACAGGAACAAATGACATATTTCCAAATACATAATAACTGAATTTTGAAGATGAGAGAAAAGAAGAAGAAAAGGAAGGGGGGAGGGTAACTCATATCTGAAGCCAGCTCAGACATTTGTCTGCAGGCAAAGCTGCACAGTTAGGCGGCGATCAGGGAGTCATTTCTACCCATCTTCTGAGCTTTTTAGCAACTCAGCAAAAGTCATTAATAGGACCAGCGCCTACGGTGGTCTTTGTGTCTGTAATATGACCACAGAACCAGCAGGAAGCTTAATCTTCACTGCAATGTGTCTGCGGCGGTGAGTGGACAGAGCTGGCCTGTTGTCTTTTATATATAATGGACAATAAAGTAAGAGCAAATAAATGACAGGGGGAAGCAGACACCTGATCTTGTCGATTTCAAGGTCATTAAACAATTTCTTTAAAGCAGAGCACTTCCCAGCTATGTAAACACGACTTCCCTTCTTCTTATTAAACGAGTTGTTGTTTTCGTACCGTACAGATCTTCATTAAGTTCAGGAGCTGGAGATCTGTGGGCACCGTGCACTTGCCAATCTGTATTTGATCATGCATTCAGCGCAAAACAAAAAGACCCAATTTGTTCTTTTGTCACTTGCACACAGAAAGCTGTGCATTGAGAAACAGAGGAATAACAATTGAATCCATCAAATGTTTCATCTCAGTCTGCCTGAAATAAATGTCACGGAGGGAAAACAAACCCTCAGTTGGAGCCCATCAAACCACTTATTTTGTTGGCCTGCTGGAACGCCTGTTTTGAACTTTATTGTCAAAACAGTTTTCTTCTCATTAATCACCAGATCGTCCTGCCATGATGGTTGAGGCCTCTGCACATGATGAAGATCCTCGGGAATGTCCTGAAAAACACAGTCACATAGATGAATATAAAAACACATTACATCTTAGAATGCTGTATTATAGAATTGCAGGTCTTTTAGTGAGTTAAAATTAAAATAAACCTCATGATGCATAAAATGTGCTCGGTTCTGTCTCAGCTGTCAGGGTTTATAATGTTATATTGGAGACCTATATGTGGCATGGATTATTACTAATTTTCTGCAGTGTAAAATGGGAGTTCAGTTGGTAATGACAGTGTAAACAAATGCAAATGGGACACAGTATGTGAGAGATGGTGGAACTGAAGAAATAATTGGAATGGGGTTTTGGAAATACGAGTGACAAATAATATGAAAAGCTCTTTTTTTGTTTTTTCTTTTGCAACTCACTGAGTAAATGTCAATCCTCCGGTCCCGGCCAACAGACATCACATAGCTTTGAACATAAATTGCAAAAGCTTAACACAGAAATTGAAAGAGAGAAACAAAAATATACTCTGGACCAAAAACACTTCAAACTCACATCGTGGTACTTACGAATTTCTGTGCACTTTCAGGAATATGCAGTCACACACCTCATGATATTCACCGTCTGCAGGACGACACATGAATATGGAGTATTTTTCTGTTTATAGGTTGGAGTTAAAATGACATTATGCTTACCTTTTTTTAGTGTCTTTAAGCACTGGCCACTGTTGAAGTTCCAGATCTTTAAACAGCCATCTCTTGATCCTGTGATGAGCCTGAAAACACAGTGACATAGTTTGAGGACTACATAACCCCAACTCCAAAAATGTTGGAACTGTAATTAAAATATATATATATATATACATAGTATATAGTATGGGGAAAAAATTATTAGACCACCCCGTGTTTTCTTCAATTTCTTGTTCATGTTAATGCCTGGTACAAATAAAGGTACATTTGTTTGGACAAATATAATGATAACAACAAAAATAGCTCATAATAGTTGAATTTCAGAGCTGATATCTATCCATTTAAAATGTTTTCTTGATAAAAACCAAAATCACTTCAGTTCTTACATCAATATCTATGTCATTGTACTGACAAAAACAATGCTTTTAGACATTCCATGTTTTCTTTTCTGTCTGTTTTAGTCACATGGAACACACAGGAGTTAGTATTTGATTGCATAACCACTGTTTTTGATGACTTATAATGGTCTAATATTTTTTTCGGTGACTGTATGTGAAAAAAAAAACAAAAACAGAATGCAATGATATGCAATTGTCACACACCCATAATTTTTCACTCTACAACAAAGAAAACATGTCAAATGTTTAAACTGAGATACATTTTGCCAGTGATTATATGAGCAACAGGTAAGAATTGTGATGGGGTATAAAAAGTGCATCTTATAGAGGCAGAGTGTTTTAGAAGTTGAGATGGGGAGAGGTTTACCAGTCTGAGAACGGATCTGGTACTCCAGAATAATGCTCCTCAAGAAATCTCTGTTTGCAAATATGAATCACCTATGTATGTCTCAGGAAGGCTTGCAATAAAAACAGGCACATTCTATAATGCAAATCACTGCAAGGGCTCAGGAACACTTTCAGAAACCAGTGTCTATGAAGGCATTTTGCATATTTCAACAAGACAAAGTTAGACTACATAGTGCATCTATTACAAAATGGCTTCATTTAATGAATAAAAACCCAAATATCCATCAGTGACCAAAAGCATCTGCTGATTTAAAATGTTTAATATCTTCTGATACACTAGTCCTATTAATACATGTAAATAATTGGTGTAAAATGCAGTTTGTCATCTTTTCATGGTCATCAGTTATGATCCATATGGATGTACAGAGGCTCTGTGGTTACCGTGGAAACACCATCATTTGCTACAATATTGATTCATCACTAAAACCCATTGAGTTTGATCAATGACGGTGGATGGAGACACTTGTTTTCTGTGCAGCTAGTGTTATATTTACAGAAAAAGTCATTATTTTCTTCATTTTTTTCTGTTGTTGGTATAATAAACCTCAAATGTAATCTCAGTATGATGATTAAGGAACATGAGCAGTAAACTGAATAGCAGAAAATATCAGATTTTCATAGAAAAAAAGTAAAATAGATAGGATAATATTGTGATAAATAGTGTTAAATCATATAAATAGAGAGACAAATTAACCTGGGAACTGACACAGAAGTAGCACTGAGTCTTTAAGAAGAGTCTGGGTGATGCACTTTTCTGCCTGCAGTCTATAGCTTTGACCAAGTAGAAACATTTGGTGAATCATCAAACAACAAAGATGAACAGCTAGACATCAAGATTTGTTTCCTAAAATTTCATGCTGGAGGCTGCAGTGGAATCGTGGACCTATCTCAGATTTTTGTTATTATTATTATTATTATTATGTTTTCTATGTTCGATTTTATTTTATTTTATTTAGTGATTTAATCCGAACATGCAATGAAATTTAACAGGAATGCAAACAAGCAAAAATAAATAATAATACAAATATGAATAATCATAACAATCTTAAACAGAAGAACAGTGCAATAGTTCCATTTACATGCTGGAAAAGGGGTAGAAAGAAATGCAACTTATTTAATCCCACCCCCTCTCCATAAAACATTATTAATAATATGTATAACCGTCTTCCTTTTACATTACCCTTTTATATCTATTCTCTCTCTCTCACACACACACACATACACACACACACATTCATCCATATACATACTATACATATTATCACAACATCAAACATATATGCATACAAATACACACAGAATCTTTTATGTATGCGTTTCTCAATTGTGCTGGTGAATAAATAAGTAAATAAATAACTCAAAAAAGATAGATATACATAAAAAACAGTGAACATATAGTGACAATTCTGTTCTCATTCCTACTCTATTCTATGGAAATCATGGCATTCTGTTTTTTATTTACATGTTAGTGAAGTGTCCCAACTTTTTTGGAACTGCAGTTGTAGGTGGTACAATGATACATAAGTTAAAAGGAACTTTTCTGTGCACTTTACCGTCTTCCTTTTGGGTCAAAGGTCACACACGTGATAGCAGACAGGTCAGGCGTGCCGCCAAACTCGAACACTTGACGTCCGCTGTCAAAATCCCAAACTCTGACCACCTTAAACAAGTAACATTCCACATAAAATGCTCAGCAGATTCAAGGCTCTTGTTTGTGTTTGCACAGAGCAGATTCATGTTTTAGTGGAAATGTGAAGCCAGTCGTGTGTGAGTGTTATGTTGTAAAGTAATAATGCTCACAGATCCTTCAGTGCAGCTGACAACTTGACGAAACTCCTCACTGTAGCCACAGCACATCACAGGCTCATTATGTGAAACAGTCAGACGACTATGAAGCTGTGGTCTTAACAAAGGGAAATAAATATTGAGCTGAAATACGAGTGGTCTGCATTTATCTATGAACAAAAAAAGTCCTAACATTTGCATCTTTTGTGAGTTACACCAACCACCAGATTCTTAAATTAGTTCACTCGAGCAGCATTTTCAAAATATCTTCAGAGCACATTCAACAATGAATAAAGCACAAAGGCATGACAACCAACCTTATCTTAAGAGAGAGCACAGCCAAAGAGTCTGCAGCAATGTAAAGGGATTTCATAGCAAGGGAATACGAGCACACAGAAATGTCACCATGAATCCCACTTGCTTTTGGATCCGCCGTAAATAGGCAACACTGATCTTGAATATCCCAGATCTGAAAAAGGAAGGCCGAGAAACGTCCTCAGTGTATAATGCACATGTGTCTTTTTTTAAAAAATATAACTTAGAATGTACGGAAAACAAGTGAAACGTAAGGAAAAACCAGCCGTGACCCACTTTAACGGTGCCATCTATGGAGACGGAGAAGATCCGACTGTCCTCTGAGGAGATGCAGATGTAGACAATTGGAGCGGAGTGGCCTTTTAATATTCCAATTGGTTTCCTGGAAGAAAGAAAACAAAGGCCACATGTCTGTGAACATAGAAAATTTTCCTCTGATCTCAAATGACTGCTCCTCGAAGCAAATTCTGGAAGGTCACAAGAGTCAAATATAAATATAGTAAGAAGCTTCAGCCAAGTCCGATCCACCTACAGAAGGTGCTTGGTTTAATGCTTCGGCACAATGTATGAAAATTACATATATTCTTGAAAATAAAGTAGAATATGAAGGTATATGGAAAACCTTTGGACAGTTTATTAATGAAACAGATATTGGACAAATCTTACAGGAAATGTAGGAGGAAATACTGTTGGCAACATTGTAATGTAATGTGGTATTATCATTTTTGTTCTGTGGGGGTTGAAGGTGAACATGGAACATGGAAAATGACTAGATATGAGCTCTGAAATTCAATTATTATAAGCTATTTTTGTTATTATTATATTTGTCCGAACAAATGTGCCTTTAGTTGGACCATGGTATTAAAACGAACAAGAAATTGAAGAAAACAGGGAGGTAGTCTAATAATATTTTGTGTGACTTTATGTTTGTATTTTAAATATCCAGAATATTTTTATTCTGTGTAACATTTGTTTGTACATTTATTTCCCATCACACTGAGAGTAAGAGAGTGAAATGATGTTCTGTTCATATGAAGGGGTGGGATGGGTTGGAGCTATAGACTATGTGTTTTATTTCAAGACAATACTGTACAAATGGATAATGAATTTTCAATATGTACACCAAAGCACAAAAAAAAAAGAAACTTCAGTTAACTGATCAATACTATTTCAAGTCACAATGTTTCAGCTTCGGCCATGGAATAACCACACAAAGCAGAAGTTTCTGAATAAAAGTACAAATAGGATTTATTATTGTTAGATTATAAAGGAGAGCAGGGGAGTTAAACTTGTCAAGGACCACATACAGCCTCATGATGATGATGATGATGATGATGATGATGATGATACAGCCTCATACACGGAAGAGATTATGTTTTTGTTTGTTAGTTTGTTCATTAGCAAGATAACTCAAAAAATTATGAACAGATTTTAATGAAATTTTGAAGGTTTAGGTCATAGGTTCTTCACTTTCTTTGTATAAGGATATTTTGTAAATGTATATATTCTTATAATGTTAAGTTTTTCACATTAAAACGAAGAAAAAAAATTGGGGTTTTCATTATTTATAGGTTTTATCCCATCACTTTACTGGTCAGACCCACTGGAGATCGACTGTTTTTGCACTTGTACTTTCATCATGTTGGACCCTTTGGGAGGACCGGTACATTTAACACCCCTTAGTAAACTTATTATCCACACAATGCAAAATAAAACACAGTTCCTCACCCAGAAAAACATGGATTCCACAGTCGTACCAGTCTGTCCATGCCTCCAGTGACCAACAAGCTGTGCTTCCGACTGAGGTCAAAGGTCTTCACACCTTTGTATATGCTAAAAACTGTCTGGTCACTTGACGCCCTAAGCTGTGGGGTCCAGTTCAGCTGTATCTTCTTGATCTTACCCTCATAACAGGCCTCTCTGATCTCATTTAACTGCTGTTCTGCATCTGTTAAGGGCAGCACACAGCCTTTAAAAAAGAAAAAAAAAATAGCATCTTATTTCAAGGCTCTGTGTACCACCATCAATCAAAACATGCTTTGGGACCAAGGGCAAGTCAAAATAAATGACCAGGCTGGATAATGGACATCAACACAAACACACACTGATCACTGAATTTGTGACAGCTCCCCTTCGAGGCTGTCTAATGGTAAAAAAAAAAAAAAAAAGAAAAGACATTTTAATTACTGCACATTGTAGAGTGGAAGAATTCAGTGTGTTTCAACATTATTTAGCTCATAAAGACCCAAACAGCTGTCAGCAAGCACAACCATATACTGATGTAAACTGTTTAATGCCTGTTGATCCACTCTAACCCTATCAGTACATGTAAATAATTGGTGTAAAATACAGTTTATCATGTTTTCATGGTCATCACATATGGCCAGTGTGGATATTCAGAGGCTCCATAGTTACCATGGAAACACCATCACCTTCTACAACATTTGATTCACCAGTAAAACCCATGGAGTTGGATCAATGACAGTGAATGCACAAACAGTTTATGTTTAATTGATGATAGATTTAGAACAAAATGTCATATTTTCTTCATTTGATATGTTTGGGATATTATGACAATCAGTTTTAATCTGAGTTTTAATGAACATCTACAATACAGTAAATTAAATATAGGAAAATACCTGATTTTCAGTGGAAAAAATGCAAAACACAGAAGATAATATTATGGTGATAAATCACATAAGGAAGGTTAGATATAGAAAGTAAATGTATTTGGGAACTGACACAAAAGTAGCACTGGGTCTTTATGGGTTAAAATAATTTATTTTTTTTTATACACATAGCTGTGGCAGATCTAAACAGAAATTACCTATGACAACGGAGGAGACGTCTTCATTTGACGAGGAGACAACAGCTTGGAAACTCTGAAAATATCGTGCCTATAAATTCAGAGAGCAGAGTTGGTTGCTCAGCCTTGTGAGTCACTAAGTCATCTATAAAATACCCTCCTGCTGAACTGAATTTATAAGAAGACATTGATATCTAACTTTGCTGCACTTGAATATTTCTTTGCAGCTTCTTTACGGCTTACACACATAGAGCATAAAGTTAAAATATTACCTGCGTGACCCAGTCCTGATGAACCTTCCATCGGACAAACATCACATTTGTACAAAGTACTACGTTGTCAATTGCTATAGTGGGAATATTTTCGGTCCTGGGTAATTTATTCCACAATCTGCAGAAAAGATGAAAGGTGCAGGCCTGAAACTGCTCACATTTTCTCACACAAAGCACGGTACACTACATATAATTTATTTGATTGGCTGTGTATAGGAAGCCAACTTGCAATTTTCCACCACAACTTTGAAGTGGCGGATAATCTGAGCAGAAAGCCTGCTATTTTCATGATTTTATCCCATAAAGACCCAGTGCTATTTTTATAGCTGCTCCAAAAAACTTTTTTCTGAGTATTTAGATTTTCTTGAGTGATTTATTATGATATTATCTTCTGTGTTTTGTGTTTTATCAGTGAACATCATGTATTTTCCTATATTTAACCCTATAACACCAGACATATCATATTTGATACGTGAGTTTTGAAGCCCTCTACATGATCAGTGTGATTTTTTTTTTTCTTGAAATACCTGATGTATACAATTAGATACATGCAATACACAGATAAACACAGATTGAATGTTGACTGATGTCTGATAAAATGCAAATGAATTGTCTGTATGGGAAAAATAAAGCTTTCTGAATTTTAATGTTGTAGAAAATGACGGTGTTTCCACATTCACTGTGGAGCCTCTAAACATCCAAATGGGTCATATCTGATGACCATGAAAAGATGACAAACTGCATTGTATACTAATTATTGAAGTGTATTGATAGGATTAGTGGATCAGCTGGTATTAAACATTTTAGATCAGTAGATGGTTTCGGTTGTCAGTGAGTGTTTGGGTCTTTATGGGTTAAATAACACAATCTGTGCATTATATATGGATTTGTATGTTGAATCTCAAAACTAAAAAGAACCGAATATCAGTTTTATTGTGAGTCTCGTTTTGCATATACAATACACATCTTGCATCTAATCTTATGCAACTGTTACACTAAATTTATGTGTTTTGTGATTTTTCCGCAGACATGGGTATGAACGCTAATAAAACAAGTCCAGTCAAACAAATCACCATTAAAAATTAAAAAAAAGAAAATTATTAAAGGCTTGTTTGATTGCTGTTATGATTCATCTCTATCTGTAAAAGCTGTGGTACATGCAGTCATAATTTTGTGTTTATGCATTTTTCAGCAAATCATGCTTGTCATGCCAATTAAGTCGACCCCAGGAGGTCCCATCCTTTCTGCTCATCAACACCACTGCGTGTTTTTCTACTCTGGAATCACCATGCTGCAAGTGTAGCTCTCACTCACAGGAAAGCATCTTGTTTCTTTTTTGCCCACTAACTAATTCCTTTTGATCAGGCAAAACATGATGTGGAAAGGAAACAACAAAGCACACAATTCTGATTGGTTGTTAATAGTTGGCATCTCCTTTGGGCTAAGCCGACTTTTCTTTGGATAACCGGCTGCGTAGGATATCAAAGAGTCTAATCACTGATTCTGAGTTGCTAGCAGAGGGTTCGGAGTTAAAAAAAAAAAAAAATACCTGAAATTTTCTGACATTATTTTACTCTTAAAACAGTATCTTCTAATGCTGTTATGACATTTTTTACTTAGCCGTTTTTGTGCACATTGTGTTGTTTATGGAAAAGTGAGCAGCTGTAGTAAATTTACCTGAGGGTATCACCAACCGACGATATTAAAATGATATTCACACATCCCTGGATCACAAAAAAGCAAAAATTAACCCATGTCAATGTCAGTTCTGAATAAGTATCACCTTATAATTGGATCAGGTTTCTATCATTCAACTCACCTCAGTGTCACCATACAGAATACAACAAGTATCTGGATCAGTGTAGCTGCAAGGAGAAAGAATATAAACCATCACTAATGTTATGACATACTGGCAGATTTGCAACGTGATGTAAACATGCAGTTTAGTTGCTCACCCACAGTCTAATGTCAGAGGCACCGTTTCTAGTGCATTGATTTGGCAATAAGGCTCCAGTGTGGAAAGCTCATAAAGTTGGATCTCTCTGTCACTGCAATACGGCAAAGACACACACAATAAACAAAGCCGGCGTGGACTGGAATCTGCAGTTAACAAGGAGATTTAATGAACTCAGTAAATGCCTTATTAATCTTTCGCCTCATATTACCCTGTGCCAATCAGCAGCTTGTTGTTCTCAGTCATCAGAGTAAAATCACTTGCCCATTTTGACTTCCTATTTGCAGGTCCTTCAATCTGTGACACACGAATAAATGCATACACAAGTATTGTTGCATTACAGCAAGGGTGTCAAACTCATTTAGGTTCAGCATCCAGCCTAATATAATCTAAAGTGGGACGGGCCTGGGGAAAAACTAACAGTGAAAAAAGTGAAATTACATTATGAAAATGTTTACATCTACCAAGTTTTTTTTTTAAAAGAAATCTGAATAACATGAAATCTATTAAGAAGAATAAGTGCAATTGTAACTGCATTATGCAAATACATAAAACATTTACAGGCAGAATATTGATAAAATCACTCTTACCTCCCTTAAGACATTTCATGTTGATCACATCTGTTCAGATTTTTCACATTATTTATAAAATGAATGAATGGTTTATGGTCTGTACATTATTATTAATAATAATAATAATAATAATAGATTAGATTTCTATAGTGCTTTTCAAGGCACCCAACACACATTACGCTATTGATCCATTAGTCATTCACTCTCACTTTGACACTCTGGTGGTGGTAAACTATGACTGTAGCAGGCTGACAGAAACATGGCCAATTTGTGGTAAACTGCCCCTCCACCAAACATTCCCACACCAGTGTGAGTAAGTAGACACCAGACACTAGAGGAAAAGTGGGTAAAGTGCCCTGCCCAAGGACACAACTGCACATGATTAAGACATGATTTGAACCACCCACTCTGTGGTTATTTGACAGCCGACTCTACCTCCTGAGCCATGGTTTCCTAACATATAAACCAAAAACAGAATGGGCATAAAGCAAACGCTAATGTTTTGTCTATCCTTAAGATAATTTGTAAATGTAAACATTTTTGATGAAATTTTACTTTTTTTTTTTTTACACTAAAACAAGGAAAATTTACAGTTTTCATTATCAGCATGGTTTTATGATAGTATTTTAATGGTCTGACCCACATGAGATTGAAGTAGTCTGAATGTGGATCCTGAATTAAAGTGATTTTGACACCAGTGACTGCTAATATCTTCAGTGTAATTTTCTCATGTCACAACTTCATCCCGCAGGACACATTAGACCCTTTGGCGGGCTGCTTTTGGTCCACAGGCCGCGTGTTAGACACCTGTGCATTACAGGATGAGGAGTAACTGAAATGACAACATCAACAGCCTGAAATACCCTCTGTAGATCCCAGCAAGTGCATCTGAATTATAACCTACAAACATGTGTTTGGTCTTCTGGGGCTTAAGCTCAGGACTCCAGTAGCAAACAGCTCCATCTTCACGCACTGTTACAACGGTGCCATCATGCGTGGAATGGATGTTTACAACTGGAACGCCGTGACACAATGCTTTGATAGTAGCCGGCAGAGTGAAAGCCACCTGCTTACTGCGTCTGACAGTTTCCTCCATCTCTTTGTGCTCCTGCAGCATGTGTGTGCAGAAGTCACTCTGTATTCATGTAGAGAAGCAAAACAAACACCACAGACGTCAATATCCAGAAATCTTAATCTCCACATCTCCATTAGTGCTAAACACACACATAATCTTTCAGCTTTTACAATCACTTCAACCTTTAGCCTGTGAAAGAAATAAAAGGTTGCTCCACTTTCCTCTTTTAAAAGCCAAAGAGTGAAAGTTGCAGAGAAATTCTGTTAAATTCTGAGGCTGACTTGACGTTTCACTGTAGATTCCTGCTAGTGTGTGTATGGAGAAGTGCTATAACAAGACTAATTTCCTCTTCACTGACTAAAAAGGGCTGAACACTCCATAAGAAATTTCATCTCACCCATGAAATCCTTCCTTGGTCTGAATAATCAATCTTCTTAAATAACCCTTTAATTTGCATAGCGCTCTGTACAGAACAAAAGATTAAAGAACAATGACATCAAGATGGCAGTTATAGAAAAATGGGTTACTGATCAGATAAGTGCAAAAGCATTAAGGCTTTAATTACAATATAGGAGATAAAGACTTACTGCATTTGGCAATCCTAGGCACCTTTTTATTATACAGCTAAACATCTTCACATCAATGGATCTGTAGCCACTTGTTTCAAATTCCTTTTTGAGGGGGAAAAAAAGGATATTTACTGTCAGATTTTCCAGATGTGAGATACACAGTGTATGTGTTTAATCCATAAAGACCCAAACAACCACCATCAACCAAAGGCATTTACTGATGTAAACTGTTTAATACCTGTTGATCCACTAATCCTATCAATACACGAAAATAATTGGTGTAAAGTACAACTTTTCATCTTTTCATGGCCATCAGATATGAACTATTTGGGCGTTCAGAGGCACCGTAGTTACCATGGAAACATCATCTTCTACAACACTGATTCACCAGTAAAACCCATGGAGTTGGATCAATGACAGTGGATGGACACACTGGGTTTATGTTCAATTAATGATAGATTTTAGTGGAAAAAGTCAGTTTTTTCTTCATTTTATCTGTTTTTAATATAATAACCCTCACATTTAATTTGAGCTTATATGGACATAAATCATAATCAGTCAATTAAATTTAGAATGCTTAAGAATTCAAAAATGCTGATCATATTATTGGAATAAATTGTGAATAATCACTCAGGAAAAGTAAAAATAAGATTTTCACTTCACGTCAAGATTGACTCAAGTTAGAAACAAAAGCTTATTTTTTAATTTACTCAGTTAATGTTATATTTTACAGGGGGGAAAAATAATCTTTTTCTTTAGTTTTCTCTGTTTTGGATATAATAACCATCAACTTTAATCTGAGCTTTTATGAACATTTACATGATCGTGGATTAAATATAGGAAAATATCTGATTTTAAGTGAAAAAACATAAAATACAAAAGGTAATATTATTATGAATGGTGATAAATAACTTAAAAATATTAAAAAATAAAAAATAAAAAAAGACAGAAAAATTAATTTGGGAACTGCCACAAATGTAGCACCGGGTCTTTATGGGTTAAAAAAGATGTATTTTAATTTTTGATATTTACAGTACCTCAAAAGCCAGTTTGAGTCTCTGGAGGTTTTCAAGTGATATCTTCTCATCCACCTCATTGGAAAGAGAAGAATAGTTTCAACAACCTCTAATGATAAAAGATGTAAGGAGTCAACTAATATAAAAGAAATAGCTTAGACAACCACTGAAACTAGTTAAAACACTTTTTTTTTCAGTCCACTCACCAGACAGTTCATACATTCTGAGAGCTAAAAATACAATACAGGGTTAGTACAGGAGAGGTTACAACACCATTTCTACACTGAACACTGTATAATTATCAACACACATGTTTAAAATAGCAACTCTGATTATTAATGACTGAAGAACGGCCAACTATGACATTTTTCCAGGAGGTTTGCACAAAGCTGGATAAAAGCTGTGCTCTCCAGGCTAATGGCAACTCTTCATTTGGCCGTGGTTTCTAAGCAACATAATACCCTTGATCACAGTCTTTAATCTATCAATAGCATAAATGATATGATTACTTTGGGATTTTATAAGACCTATAGTTTCCTTCTGTCTTCTTTACTGTGAAGAAAATTCTGTATCCAGTGATGTGTTGGAAACGTGTTGGAAATGCATATCTGTGAACTGGTTTTGTGATTTTCTATAATGCATTTCTCTTTAAATCAAGCCAATGTTTCTCAAACTTTTCCTTCAGGTTAGAACATGTAGCAGGTGGAACTAATGTTCTACTGTTGGAGCAACCTAGACTCATTTTAGGGATGTATAACACACAAATCTACTGCCATGGTGATCTGTCACTAGAGTTTAGGTTTGAAGAATGGACAAGGATTTGACTGGAGAAGAAACATGTGCAATGTTTCTGCTTTTGCACAGTTTGCACTTTTATGTGCAATGTAAGCAGGCTCATTGCAACCACTGATATTATTAAAATGTTCATCTTTGTTACAAAAAACATGTTTGTTGTTCTAAAAAAAAGGGGGGATCTTTATTGTCAAGATAATTACACATTCCCTATTTTAATTTGGAAAAATATTGTCTCAGCAAGCAGTGTTGATGAGTTTATTTGTATTATTCAAGCAAAAAAAAATCCAAGTTATTTTTAGTTTGCACAACTAATTAATCAAGGAAAAGCTACAAGTATTGTTACAATATCGATGTTTCTTTCAATAAAAGTTATAATTGCTTCACTGCTGAGGGGGACTTGGAGATTTTTCATCCTCCAAACGGGGGGGCTGACAGAAAAAGATTGAGAACCACTGCATTAAGCAAAGGAGTATAACCGACATCTGCAACTGAAACTGACAAACTTCATCCAGCACATTTGCTCCAGACACCTACATCACTCAATCATCCCTGCCACCTTGGAAGCTTGAATCTGAATCTGCTGTGGAGCTTTAAGTAGTTGGCCCAGCTACCGTGTTTGTTTTACTTTCACTTGAAACATCCTGCACTGTATAGATTGCGCTGCCCAATGTGCTGTCAAGCAGCAAGTAAATTGAACATCAGCTTGATTTAGAATGGCATTTTTTGGCATTACCTCACCTTCACTCTGCTGGTGAGATTTGATTCAGCCGTAGTTATGTTTAAGAATGTCTGATTACTGAGAAGTGCAACATAGTAGGACTCTAGTGACACCTTGAGGCAACTATTAGGAACTTTATGAAACTAAAAGCTGTATTTTTCAACAGAATCACTCAGACTCTGGGGGCATTAAATATCTTGGGTGTAAATGAAATTGGTCATATTTACTTATTACATTTCACACTCTGAAAAAAGTTTTACAAACTCTACCTTGAAGCTGCAGAGACAGTGAAGTGTATCAATACTGCGGTGTTGTTGTTGTTGAATGATTTCAGCCTCATCTCCAAGTGTGACCGAGTGTCTTCTCCTGTTCTGTTTGAGCAGCTCTCGTACCAACCACTCAGGCTGCTCTTTCCTCCCCTCGCTGCCATCCAGTCGTCTTGCCGTTGAGAAAGCATCTATGGCTTCCTGACCCTGATAACCCGGCTTCAGGGGGCGTCTGGTCCTGTCTCCATGACTCCCCAGTTCAGTGAGGATGCTAGAGGAGTGGAAGAGGGTTTGTTTTTTATTCAACGCACACACTGGGATTTTGTTGTAAATAGTTATCATGGATTATTATCACCCTTCATTTTTTTTATTTTTTTTTTTTAAAGTGTGAAATCTAAATGAAACACATACAGAAGCTGATAAAAGCTTTTAGACATCCTTAAAATGTTACACAGTTCCACATATTATCATGAAATATTTGGCTGAAAATTTTTTTTTTTTTTTTTTTTTGTATGTTTGAAAAAATACAGCTCCAACAGAGAGACACAAACAAATAGCAGGGAAAAAACACTCAGTTCTTGGCAGTTTCAACATGTTATGTCTTGAATATAGTTCATTATCTATTATGTTGCTGAAACATCCAGTTTTGACCTTATGGGATAGTGAGAGTGCAAAAGAAAGCATGTAGGTTTAGAGGATGAGAGCTTTTGCATTACTGTACTGTACATTTAGGCTTTGTGTAGTAAACACAACTCACTAAAGATAAATTCCACTAAGGTGCAGAAATCTTAGGAATGTGGTGTTGTGGTACTGTGTTTAGACCTGTGCTGCGGTATCTACTCAGTGCTGCCACAGTTGGCAACTTCTGCTCCATGACAACTATAAACATTTTCTTAACAAGACAGAGGGATATGTGCCAGATAAACAAGACAATGACTCCACACAACTTCTCAGCATGGATTAAAAGTAGGAAAAACATGAACTAAAGATAGAACTGCTGCTTAGATGAAATGACACTTTGGATAAACTATGACAGTTGACAAAAAAAAAAGAAAAAAAAAAAAGCAATTACCTGGGAACATTCTGGGTCTCTAATCTTCCTGAAGCTGAGGTAGAGCGGACTCTTTTCCTTAGTAGCATCCTTGTCAGTTAGTGTTTCTGTACCGTAAAGGTTTCAGAGTTTCACAGCTGCACATTTCCTCAGACAGACTTCCAAACAAAATGATAATCAGACAGATCTCACACGAGCCTACCTGACACTCGGTCTAAGATTACACCTGAGCAGAACAGGTGGCCGTGGTAACTAAGAGACAAAGACTGACAACTGAGCCAAGATGCAAAACAAGACCCTGCACTTGTAAGACAACAACAGCTTTGTCACTATCTTAGAGCAGCAGTCATACCATCATTTAAACAGAATATGCACATAATCATTCCATTTATATCCTTAATGGTGATGAATATTTATGTTCACTATTTATAAAAACAAAGATCCTCAAGCAAATATTAACCCATTAAGACCCAGTGTGACTTTTGTGGCAGTTCCTAAAGGAGTTTTTTTTTTTTTCTATTTACACCCTTTCTTAAATGATTTATCACCATTTACTCTGATATTATGCTTTGTATTTTGCATTTCTATGTGAAAATCAGCTATTTTCTTTTATTTAATTTACTGATCAGGTAGTTGAAATTAAAGTTGAGGGTTATTATATCCAAAACATAGAAAACTAAAGAACCACATCAATCCAACAAAATTCATAGTCTATGTTCTTATAGTTTAGTTTCCTTCTGTATCACTCCGCAACTCCACCCCTTTTCATTGGCTCCGCCCCAGTGAACATCAGTCATCTTAAACACATCACACACCACCATGTGACACCTCTGACGAAGACGGATGTTTACTGCCAAAACAAGTAAGGTATGTTTAACTGATTACGCATGTGATACAGAAAGAAACTAAATAAACTATAAAGAACCACTTTTTTTTTTCCTGCACAATATATCATTAACACATAAAAACCCAAACCACCACACTGGCAACCAAAACCATCTACTCATGTCAAATGTTTAATACCTGTTGAGGCATGTAATTCTATCAATACATGTAAATAATTGGTGTAAAATACAGTTTGTCATATTTTCATGATCATCAGATATGACCCATTAGAATATCTAGAGGCTCTGCAGTTACCATGGAAACATTGTCATCTTCTATAATATTGATTCACCAGTAAAACCCATGGAGTTGGATCAATGACAGTGGATGGACACACTGAGTTTATGTTCAGTCAATGATATATTTACTGAAAAACTCATTTTTTTTCTTCAGTTTTCTCTATTCTGATTGAATTTACTTGGACTTTTCATGAACATCTAAATTAAACATGGGAAATTAAATATAGGAAGATATATGATTTACAGTGAAAAATGCAAAGTGTAGAAAATAATATTATAAGAAACTGTAAGAAATTGTTTAAGAAAGGTTAAATAGAGAGAAAAATTCACTTGGGAACTGACACAAAAGTTGAACTGGTCTTTGTGGGTTTAATAATAAGGGTTTTAGTGTTGAATCGATATTGCACATTTTCCCACGTTCACTACGGAGCCTTTGAACATCTAAACGGATCATATTTGATGACCATGAAAAGATGACACACTGCATTTTACACCAATTATTTCCATGTATTAGAATAAGTGGATCAACCTGTATTAAACATTTTATATCTGAATGATTTTGGTCACCAGTGAATGTTTGGATTTGTATGGCTTAAACGGAGGAATGATTCATTAAACTCTATTATTGTTGGTGCTTTCTACTGTGCAGATCAACTTTATTAAATAAATGCACCAAAGCCCTTATAATCAAGCTGCAAACAGTCATAATGTGTAATGTCACATGCGGGAGCAATGAAATATGAGCGCAGATAAATGTGTTTTCTTCAGGCAAAAGATGTTTAATTAACACAACGCAAAGCCTTACACACAAGAATGAGCAAAAGAATATGTGCTTTACAGTGCATATATTCTAATATGTCTGCTTATACTATTCAATACATATATGTAAACCAGTGAATAATACATAAAAATATATAATGGTTCAGAGAGGTCCAGGCCAGTTTGATATCCACTCTGGGGTGCAGGGATTTATTACAACAGCGGGAAGTTTGTTTACCTTGTCCCTGCTGTTGGGATTATTTCCTCTTATCAAGGTGGGTTTTACAGCTTCCTTTTCTGCAACACAAACACAAACGTTTCACATAAGTTACCATTCCTCTTTGTCAAAACCGTTAAATATTGCTCAGAGGATCAAATCAGCACTAACCCCGCTCTGGTAAAATTCTATGCAAATGCTGCACTTCTTGGGGTAACAGAGATTGTATCAGATTTGAAACATTAGCAGGCCTGTTTGCACAAAACCTGTCGTAGGTTGTCAGATCTGAGTCTTTCTGCTGAGTCAGGATGTGTCTTTGCACAACAGAGGGAACTGCAAATTACAGAGGATAATCAAACAAAAAAGCAGTCATTCTAACGGGCCAGTGCTGCCGGTTTTAGAGCATGCAGTACCTATGCCACGGCATGCTGTTCTACGATCCGTGTTGCAGCTATAATGACAGTGATTCACTTCAGGTCTTTGCTTTGGTTGACGGTAACTGTCCCTCATCTCTGTGTCCGTAGAGATTGGCACTCGACGTCTGCTGCACGGAGGCACGAGCCATTTTTCTGTGTTATTAATGAGATCACAATCTGTCAAACAAGCCCCCAAGATAACAGAATAAAAACATGGTGCAAGACACGATGAGAGTCATGATTTGTTCAGAGAGATATAAATATAGTGACGTTTTGATTTGGGAACATATCTGCTTTAATACTGGGAGCTCAGCTGATATCACATGTTTTCACATAACTCAGACTAAACCAAACAACCTCTCCTACCTTGCGGCATGCCCATGAAGTCACATCTGTAGGTGGAGCGGTACTGTGCTGTCAAAGCCTTACAAATCTCCCCCTCAGACGGGGAACATTTCCAAGGGAAACTGACATACTCCGAGCATCTTGTTGCATCCCTTGGCAGCCTCCACATCATGAAAGACTTAGAGAACATAGCTTGATTTAAAGGTTATGATAGACTGTGAGAGGTCGAGCATGGCATTTAGCATTAAATGTGAAATTTTCAGTTGAGGCTTACACGTTGTAAATACCAACCTTACTCGGATGTGGGTTGTTTCTCCTGTGTCCTGAGGCTGTCCCTGTGCGGATGCATTCAGGTTTACAAACTGGCTTCCAGTTGAAATCCTCATGGTACACAGATGAACCAAAAGGTCTCGACTGTGAAAAGGAGTCTATAAATGATGTTGACGTGGGACACCTACACAACATGGACAAATGCACAATTACTTATATACAAGCAGATGTGAATGTACATGTGTAGAAGTGTGAAGAAAAAACAACTTATTACAGCAGGAGCTCGGCAGATGAATTAGGTCGGTAGGTAAAATGTCTCCTCTGAGATGTTTCATATGGATCCCACCACTGTTTTTCTAATGCAAAACAGAAATGTTGAAATCTAAATAGCCATGCAGCATCTTCCACTTATATTAACATCATGTACAAGTGCAGAAAGCAATTACGTCTGTTTATTAATCTGAATAACCTCTAAAATATACCTGGGATTCACTGAAAAATGCAAGCACATTCAAAACAAGGTGTCTTTCTGAGCTCATGAAAGACAGACAGACAGACAGACAGACAGACAGACAGACAGACAGACAGACAGACAGACAGACAGACAGACAGACAGAC
>JAPSES010090362.1:0-22247 GCA_029822895.1 Maxillicosta whitleyi | reverse complement strand
CCCCCAAAAGTTAATCATTTCTTCCTTGTGCCATTGCCAACAAATCCTGAAAATTTCATCAAAATCCGTCCATAACTATTTGAGTTATGTTGCTAAAAGTCAAACAAATGCAGGCAAAAACATAACCTCCTTGGCGGAGGTAATAATTAGTAGCATGGCAAAATCAAAAGCTATTTAATCGGTCAGTATCATCATATCTTTACTTTAGAAACCTGACCACTGTTGACATATATATCTGAATAAATACTGAAATAAATCCGAATCACTGAACATGAGAGTCAAAGCAATTTCTCTAAAACAAAATTAACAAACACTAATAATTCCATTCATGAGGCAAAGCTTAATGAGAAAAGCATTCCTGAAAAATAGAACCTGTGCTGGTCCACAGTTTCTCTGACATGGATATTAGTCCCCGCTGACGTCCAAGGTTCACAGTAGAAGTCCATTAAATTAATTCACTGTTACCTCTGATTGGTTCACTGCCCAATAATGGAGACACAGGTAATGATTATTCACAACTCGATGATTTCATTAGACTGCTGTGTCTCTGTCCACATTTCAAAACACGCCACATGCACACGCAAATTCACACAATTAGTTCAACTTTACTCTCAATCTTCCTCTCACATTCTCCATCAAGCCTTTTTTCTCCTCCCTTTTCTGATCTGTCCTTATCCTTCTTTTTCTCTTATCCTTTTTAATATACAGTATTGTGGTGCAGTCCTATCTACAACTGTGCACATTGGTAAACGCCTTAGATTTTGTTCCGTATATTTACTAGGTGTTTTGCCATTGAAAAACCAGTCAAGACCTTGGAGTCTATAGAAAGAAAAATGTTCTGATGTGATTTTACATGCATTTTGCATTATTACCATCTGAATAATTATCCATATAAGGCATTTGAGAAGCAAGCCAAAGTTTTACCTCTACATCTACACATGGAATGAAGTTACTGCATTTTGTGTTTATAGGGCAACAAGTCCCACGCCTGTGAGCCTGCAGGGCTGTGGCACCTGAAGATTGATGAAGCACTCATTTATATTCTCCACACATACACAAAGAGAAAGGCAATTTATAAGCAAATACACTTGAGCAGCTGGCTTTGTTGTAGTATTTGTTTAGTCAAAATGAAAAAAAGGAGAGAAATCACTGCAGATTGAAAAATAGGTGCCCTCTGTTCTAATGTTCTAATAGGAATCAAATCAGCAGGACACACACCTCACTGTCTTACTATTGAAGTAGTTGTAAAATAGTTTCTGAGGGTAAAATTGTGGGTAGAATTGACCCCAGAAGAAGAAGATACAGTGAAATGTTGTCTTACCATGGATCCGACTGGACCGATCTCACCTCTCTCTCCCTTTGCACCAACAGCTCCCTGTGAAAATAAATAATAACATTAAAGCTCAGCGCTACCACAAGACACACACACAGCTACCAAGAGATGGAAACAAACACCAGTTACCTTAATAAGATGCAAAGCCACCACAATTCTCCAGAAAAACTTCAGCATGCTTTGTATAAGATCCCTTAAGTGTCTCAATGTCTATTTGAGGCAACATTTTCAGTTTATATTGGCAGGTGCTTGACAGCGCTCTCTGTTCCTGATTGAACTTACTTTGTGACCTTACTGCGCACAAGTGGGAGTAACATGCCAAACGGCAAACTTTATGTGGCTGTGTTTTCATTATAATTTTATGGAGCAGGGTGTAACAGAATTTCTTGTTCCACAGCAGTCCAGATCCCAGATATGGCTCATGTAGTTTCATTTGTAAAAATATTTTTCCAGGATGGTTTCAGCACAAACACATTCTAAACATCAGGGGATATTTGTTTGTTCTCAAGCCCAGTTCAGGCCAAAGATTCCAGCTACTACTAGAGCTGACATGGTTTTAAAATGCAGTCTTACATAGTGTATATGTAGTGTTTATACCCACTCCTCTGAACGACAGATATGCTCTGAAAATATATGACAGAAATCCCCAAACATGATGTATATTTTTGCTGTTTGATCAATACAATACTAGAACTACAACTGTAGTATCTCACTATCACTATTCTCATTCAGATTTTAATGATTTTTAATGATACAAACTATACACATTTACAAAAATTGTAAAAATTTACAGTTAAATAGAAGTACAGAATCATTACTATGGATGTGATTCTAAACAGTTCATTGCACAGCGAATTGCATGCAATTAGTCACAGTGCACACAAATTAATAAAACAGCGTCATCAGTATGACAACACTTGTTACAAATATTCACAACACAGCTCAATAAAAATGTGCTGTACTATTTTGTATCCCCCAGAAACATTTCTATTGTCCTTCCTTCCCATTTGCAGCACATTTACAATTTGATGAAGTTGTTTTTTCGTTGCTTGTGGTGGGTCTATTTGCATACATTTTCATAATTTGGAGTGTGATGCACTCTCTTGGCTACTGTAAATACGGTCCTATTGTGTTGTTGTGAAGTGTTTTTCTGGACACTCAACATCACCGTTCTGCAAGTAGATTTCAACCACTTTGTTTGAGCTTCATATGTCCTTGATGTTAATGTTTCTGAAAGTGTCACACAATGCACTTGTATTTCACAATGCAGACTTAAAATTATGTCTTACCTGAGGCCCCTGAATAGAGAGTCCACTGGGTCCCTGAGGACCAGGAGGTCCTGCGGGTCCAGGAGGTCCAATCTCTCCAACAGGCCCTTGAGGTCCCTGTAAAATATGACAGATCATTTAGTGAGAATTCCACCTTGGTTCCTGAGGTGAAGAAAACTGAAGCTGAAGAAAGTTCCCTAAAACCGTATTCATACAAAACCTCCCTCAGCACAATAAATATTTTACAGCATTCTGAAACACACCTCTGTTCCCCTCTTAAGTAATATTGAAAATGACACGTCCAAGTCCGGATCTAAAACATGTGGGATGTGAGAAAATTACAATCCAAAGACAGAAAAAGTTGGAACACTGTTGGAAATGCACATAAAAAGTGATATTTGCTCTTTAGAGTTCTAAAAAAAAAAAATAATAAATAAAATAATAATAATAATAATACATATAAAACAATGCACATGGAGTTCTATGGTACAACTTTAATTATTATTATTTTTTAAAATTTCTATTTATCATATATTGTGCTAAAAATCATTGGTGTGATGAACATGAGCCCATTTCTTTGTCTACTTCAAGATTTAACACTACAAACTCGGATTACCATGTTTATTACATATTTCAGGGCTTTTGCTACCTGTGGTTGCCTTCAGAATCGACTCCAGGAAATAGACTTAAACGTGTGTCCATCCATCTATAATCAGGCTGTACTGGTTTTGCAGATCATTTGACCCATAAGTAGACACAGCACAGAGGCTTCCTGCAGTCAGAAAAGACCAATTTCCTGCGAACCGCACTGAACTGCACTGTTCGTAGCTTGTCAGCTCAGCAGCACTGGTAGCCAAAGTAATCCTCTGGCTATATTTATTGTTTTTTACTTCATCCATACTATTACTGGCTTCATGTCTTCCTTATCTGTGCAAACAATCAGACAAGGTGAATGTGGTGGGAATAAAAACGTGAAGTGTGTTAAGTAACGTTTAACCACTGATATATATCTTCAAAGTATAAAACATAACAACTTAGAGGTGAATCAAATGACATGTGACCAAAAATGTCATTAGTAGGAGGTTTATTTTAATAGTGGCGCCATTTGTTTCCCCATTTTTCAATGCTTGTATTGTATTAAGTAATATACCCAAATGGATTAATGAGAATGAATAAGGATGAATTCATGCAGGAGCTGCTCCCATATGACAAAATAATCCAGCTATTCTAATAAAGTTGGCTGAATGTGCTGAATAGTACTGTACAAATGCAGTGTGTGAACTGGCAGACATATATTAACATATAAGTAAGCACGATGCATGTGCCAGCAAGACAGAAAACCTAATCTCACTCCAAAGCTAACAAAATTACACCCATCAAACACAACACACACAGTTTCTATTGGAAAAACCCGCACATTTTCTTGTTTCAGTCTTTGGTGTTCCCATCAAAAGGTGGTGTTTTCAGATGTGGGTGGGCCACTTTACATCATGCATTGGATACACTGTCATTCAGCAGCGTCAATGGAGAGACATATGGTCAAAATAAACAACCTTATTCTGTTGAATGACAGATGTGCGTGTTCGAGCTGCAGTGGTCAGACCCTGACTGGTTCATTCAAAGAAGAAACATATTTTTTAGTTATTTGATCAGATTACAACCACGAGAAATGGTATTAAGAAGTTTTCAGCAGCATCAGGCCTTCTGCTGAATACCACAACTGAATGGTATGTAACAGACTGGAATAAAGCAAAACAACAACAGATGTAAAAGTACACGGTGCAGACATTAGTTTTTAGAAGGGTGTTTTTCACACACAGAACAGCAACAGTGGCCATCAGTGCCTGCCTGCCAAAATGAAGATGAGCTGACCTGAAAAAGTACTCTTGGCTTCTCCAAAGCAGCCATTTCCTTTGGCCCATGGGTGCAAGGGTTCATCCTTCATACTACATCTAATGTGAAGGATGAAGTAGAGCAAGTGGGCTGCTGAAGAAAAGGCTTGTTGTGAGTCTGGGGCATTACTTTACACTTCAAGCAACTCTTCTTTCATCTCCTGGGATAAACAGAGGATGGGGGCTGCCCTGTCCTTGGAGACAGAGGTGTGGACCAGATAGATTGTAACATAAGTGATGTATTGTCAATAAGAGTCCAAGTACTGCACCGCAGAGACAGTTTGTTCATGCAGTGGGCGGCTCATCCTGCTAACTCCTGGGCAACCTTTTCACTCCCAGTAGCAAACAATATTGTTTGATGGTGCCTAGAGATTGAAATTGGAACTTTCTGATTGTTTGGACCCTGTACTTAGTGACAGAGACCTGACAGACTTAAGAATGACATAAAGTTTGATTTAGGTAGAAAAACCTACTGAAACATCATTATGTCTGTATATAAGTGTATACATTTGTATATAAGACACTTTGCAAGAACCAAACAAGAATCCAAAAGGAGCTGCTATAGTGGTAAACAACGGTGCAAATAGGTCAAGATTTCCAGCTGCACTTGTCGTATTGAACAATCGCAGTTAATGCTAAAGTTAGATCAACATGTTTTGGCAGTGTTGACATGTTGCAAGTGTTTCTCCTCCACAAACCTCAGTGAAGTAGGTGAAGTTGGGCCAGAACTGTCTACTTAGCTTTATCTCAAACAACAGAGTTGAGCAATAACAATCCTTTCCAACAGTGATATTTCTAAAATACAAAGAAGAGAACAATGTGGACTTAGTTTGGTAAAAGACACCAATTTAGCTATCAATGTGTGTCACTGATATTGACTGGTAGACAGGCATACAAAGTACTAACCAATTTGGATATTTTCACTTTTCATTGCTTTGATTAATTGAATCATAACCAATACATTTTCGATTTTTTTTGAGAATGTATACATATTTATCCCTACATTTCTTACACTGTCGGATTTTCATTTACATAGTATTTAACTGTGAGAACAGCTGTCTGAATGTGTCTTACAGTACAGCATAGAACCAATAATTTGGAGATTTCTCTGTGTTTTCTTCCCTGTTGGTTATCTGTTAACAAGGACATTGGAAACATCTCCTTTACAATACATTATTACTGTGGTTTTACTTTTTAATTGTGACATGAAAAAACTGAGTCTTGACCACATTACTCTGCACACCCAAACCTCTTTAAAGGTACATTGAAGTACATTTTAGACATGTTCTAGTGATGTGTTCAGTGGTATAGCAATGGAGACTGAACAGACTCCCATTTGATTCCATTAAAAAATAATAATAATAATAATAATGATAATAATAATAATAATAATAAATAAATAAATTTTCCCAGAAGGAGAAATATCCACAAATAGAGGACACAAAGGATGGTGCATCATTCGGTAAACTATTGCATTTTAATCCGTAGAACTTTTTTCCCCCCGCACATAAAATGATTAAATGTTAATATGGCTGATGTGTTTGAAGGAGTGAAAACACAGAGTATAGATTTAGGTGGATTTCACTAACCGTTATTCCTGGTTCTCCTCTGTCTCCTCTGGCTCCTCTTATTCCTGGGCCTCCCTGAAAACACAGACCAAAAAACATGCTGTAAAAGCAGCACATAACGAGTATTTGCAATGGCAGAGTAGCATGCCCCTGCACAAAATATGTAATCCTCAGATTATCTTTTAATGGAAGAATTTTTACAAAGGCAATAAAACTGCAAGTGTACGGGACTTTGATATGAATGGATTTTGAGCATGATGGAGCATGAGGCCAACACTGATCTGAGCAGTAAAACTGCCCCTCTGAGCTCTGCACTTTATTACCCTGCATCTATGAGTAACAACAGGAGTCTGGAGCTGTAAACCTTGAG
The DNA here is from genome assembly GCA_029822895.1 of Maxillicosta whitleyi. Classification (NCBI taxonomy): domain Eukaryota; kingdom Metazoa; phylum Chordata; class Actinopteri; order Perciformes; family Neosebastidae; genus Maxillicosta; species Maxillicosta whitleyi. The sequence goes on along the minus strand of JAPSES010090362.1, from coordinate 15,816 downwards.
CTGACCCCTCTCGCCTCAAGGTTTAACTGGGGACAGACTACACACATCTGCTAATCATTGGCCCATTTGGGATACATCCTCTTCCTGTGTTTACTTAAATAGATCTCCCCTGGGAACAAGGGGGTGACGAGGTAGTTCCTATAATATTTAGCCAGAAGGACAGTACAGATTGGCAGAAAAGAGATGGAATATGGAAAGACACATGCAGATGTGAGAAAAACACACAGATGTCAGTCCTAATAAAAAGATTCTATGTCATGTTTTTTGCCACGTTCTATCCCAAATTGTAGTGTAATATTTTTGTGTAATACCAGCAGTATTCTTTTCGTAGCGACTGCGTAGCTAAGTGGTTTACACCACTGACTTTGGTGTGGAAGATGGCTGGTTTGATCCTCAGGTGAGCCCTTGGGAAAGGCCCTTTACGCTATACCTGGAGCCACAAAGGGGCAATGTTTCGTTGTGCCAGTCCCAAGCCCGGATAAATACAGAGGGCTGTATCAGGAAGGGCATCCGACATAGCAACCTGTGCCAAATCAACATGTGAATGTGATTCCCTGTTGCGACCCCTGAAGGGAAAAGCCAAAATAAATGTACCGGTACTTTCCCAGAAGTATTCTTTTCGACATTAAAAATAACAGCCCAATGACTGTAACTGAACAAACTGTCGTTGTCTTCATCTATTTATCCGGGTCCAAGTTGCGGATACAGCAGCCTTAGCAAAGAAGCCCAGACCGCCCTCTCTTCAGCCACTTCCACCAGCTCTTCCAGGGGAGTCCCAAGGCATTCCCAGACCAGTCATGTCCTGGGTCAGCCCCGAGATTTCTTCCCATACAGACATGCCCAAAACACCTCACCAGGCAGGTGTCCAGGAGACATCTCCACTAGATGTCTGAACCACCTCAACTGGCTCCTCTCGATGTGGAGGAGCAGTGGCTCTACTCGGAGTCCCTCCTGCATGTCCGAGCTCCTCACCCACACTGATCTTAGCCACCCTGTGAAGGAAACTCATTTTGGCCGACTGTACTCGAAAGCCTCATTCTTTTGGTCATTACCCAGAGCTCATGGCCATAGGTAAGGGTCGGAACATAGACCGACTGGTAAATCAAGAGATTCACCTTTCGGCTTACTTCTCTCTCTTCACCACCACTGACTGGTTTAGAATACGCATCACTGTGGACCCTGTCCCAATCCAGCTACAGAGCAAACTGTTACATGTCAATGTCAAATTCTAAAATCTGTATACTGACATTTAATGCCGTTATAACTTTATTAAACAGATTAACAGGATTCTCACAGGACTGTTTTGATAAACTGCTGAGTATTACCATTGCCCCCAAAAACTCAAGACTAAACTAAAAACCAGAGACAAAGTGCAGGATTAGCACACATTCAATTGGTAACACCTTTGGAAAGTAATTTAAGAAAGTTGAAATAGCATTTGTCTTTTTATGAAATGATTGATTGTGTTCATCACTTCAGCAGCTTGTCTCAGTGAGCGGTCTGTATTGGATTTTGGCAAACAATAGGAGCTCATTGGAGATAGGACAAACTTGCAAAGAAACTGAAATCAGCTTCCAACGGCAGCAACAGTGTTTGAGTTTTTCATGGGAGTTCAGTAGTAAAAGAAAATTATACCTCTATTATCATTTAACTTAGGTGTTTGATGCCAAAAGCAAATATCCATTTTTTTTACACAATACTTGGAACACAAACAGTGTCTGTACAATTCAGTTTTAAGAAACATTGATAGCGGGCAGAGCATGTCTTGTTTTCCTTAATGTCAGATTGATTGCTGACTGATGTTCAGTATTGACTAAAGTCTGTGCCGAATCAGGCGGCACAGATTGCTATTCAGTTGGCCCAATCAGTATTATTTCAAACATGACTCCAAGATTTGCAGAACTCAAGGGGCTTGCTGCTATGCGAGGCAGGAAACAACATACATCTGACAGTGAACACAAACACAAAAATTACTCCCATTAAGAACAGCGCAGCAGTGTTGTAGGGTGAAAATAAGAATGGTACTGTACTTAGATGATATCCAGTAGCCTGCAGATGAAGCACTCATGTAATGGCTGATTTGGTTTATGTAATAAGATAACATAGTGCATATGTTTTGCTCAGTTTAACAACTTTGGCCCAATAGTTTGAGTACTGACTTCATTAAATTGCAAGTTCTAAAATTTTAATCCTTTTAATAATACATTGTATTTCAGTGCATTTTGACATCATTGCTGTATTACATTAAGGATCCCTGTAGATCAAATGTTTATTTAGATTAGTTCACTCTCTTTGGTTTGATGCTGTGAGCAAAGCTGCTGCGACACAACTAAAATGCACACGCATCCAGTGTTTACAATAAAACACACATTTTTCCCTGCTTGTTAAGATTTTCATAGTTTTCCTGGTAGGAAGCCTGTCTTCCATAGGGGGTACAATGGGTTTATTGTGTTACAATAATTACATTGTGCTAGCGAGAAGAATGACATTGCCTTTTTTTATCATTCTGCAAACCCCCATAGACAATAGCATGCAGTTTTACCATAGAGGAAGCTATAATTTCTCCATTAAACCATTCATCTACACCCATATGCTGCAGTTAAACTGTGATTTAAGAAGACCATTCATATCTGCAGAGAAACGGATGTAGACAGAAAGACAGACAGAGTCACACAAAGACATAAAGTGATAATAAAAAGAGAAGAGGAAGAGGAGTGGAGCCGTGGGCATTAGGATGCAGTGGAAGTAGAAGGGAAAAAATTGGAGAAGAGGAGAAAAAGAAAAGCAATGAAAACTTGAAAGCTTTACAGTTTTACTATTGATTGGTGGTTTGGTGAGAGAGCAGCAGAGTGAAGAAAAAAACAAGAGAAAAGAAAGACAAATGTGCAGTAGACATATGAGGGAGACAAAAATCATTAATTACCGAACACATTTTTGACAAGTGTTATTTTTCTGAATGAACTTGCTGCTTGTTGTGATTATGACAGTGTATTATGTATAACTATGATACAATATACCAGCATGCTAAAAAGGTAAAAAAGAGACAAAGAAAAGTCAAAGACTGAAAAACTCTAATCGAGGGCTGTGGCTGGTGGATATAACCCTGCAGATGAGTAAGAGGGGATCTGCCTCGTCGGACAGGGATGAAAATTGGGGGATTGTAATCAGCCGTGATGAATGGAATCGCCTTATAATTACTTTTTCAAACTACACCAGTGTTGATCCACACCCCTCTCCTGCCCTCAGCACCAAAGGGTAAGAGAAAGCTTATAAAGGGAGAGAGAATAAGAAAAACACAAGAAATGGAAAAGACAAAGTGGGAGATCGAGCGAAAGAACAAGAATACTGACAAAAGTCTCTGGCAGTAAATGAGCTCATTTACTCTGTCTCATCTGTCAGCTTCTACCTAGTTTTACCTGGAATTGTGTGACAGGAATATGACTGTCACAATTACATCCATTCTCCCAGTACTATAATACTGCCACTGCCATTTACATGTCCTTAAACAGATTTTTTTTAAAAAGTTTTCCACAACAGAAAATTCCTCTTTTTGTTTCTCATGGGTGCAATTGTTTCAGATTTTGTTTAAAACAATTCTTGTAAGGATCACCTCAAAGTGCCTCAATTATGTCAATGACTCTACTGACTACTTTTCCACAAATTTCAGCAGTAAATTCAGGATGAGTGCTTGAACCAGAAATTAACTGTCAGTGTCCACTAGTGACAAGTCCATGTTCTTTTCTACCAAGTGCGGAGGGTCTAGAAATCAGAGAAAAGTGAGGAGAGGAGTACATGTGAAAGGAAAAGGTCAAATTACTAATGTGCTGAGCTACAAGTTAATGACAGCGGATCAAGTGAAAACGGGGACGGAATAAGAAAGAGATTGTTATGTACACGTCTAGAGGAAGAGAATAAGGCCTTCATATTGGAATCACACTAAGTGATTGAGTTCTGTGCACCTGACACATTATGACTAAATCACTGAATTAAGAAATGATGTCTCTTACAGGGGGTCCTGAGGGTCCTGGGGGTCCTTTACTGTCCTGAGAGCAGGTACAGGCATGAGGCATGGGTGGACACTGCTCTTCAACTCTCTGAGAACACAAATGCACGTACGCATGCACACACACACACACACACACACACACACACACACACACACACACACACACACACACACACACACACACACACACGTGAGCATCATCAGGAAGATTCTCACCTACATACTCCTACATTTTGTCAACAAACAAGATAATCGTGTAAAAAGATGCTGGAGTCTTTAAATGAATACCTCGACTCCCTTCTATCTGAGCTGCTTTAGGCTTTAAACTTGTGGTACAGTGCAGTCTGTGTTGGTCTTTTTTGACGATGACAAACTGATTGCTGTTTTTTTGTCTCATGCTGAGAAGTTCATTTGAAACAAACAAACAAAAAGTCACTGTGCTGTGAAGGAGTGGGACGATACGAATCTGAAGATGTGTCTTATGGAAGCAGATGATGGAAATAAACTTTGTTTCAACATCAACTTGAAAGTAACATAAGTGGAACAAAACTTCACCAGGACCTGACTGCGCTGGAGACACAAGACTGTAGATGTATTTAGTATTTATGCCCATCAGGGTCTTTCAATCAAAATAGTAATAAAACTTATGATAGTTGCAGATTAATCCTATCTGATGTTTATAGACAAAGTGATGTATTAAAAATATACTCGTGTCACATTTAATAGTGTATATCCTCAGAAAATCATTTTGTTGTAATGAAATACCTACTAAATTAATGTTTAATGGATGTACCAACTGATAGTGGAAACCTTGAATAAAATGGAATAAAGTTATGGATTTCTGTGGATTCGAAATTTGTTACAAACATTTGATATAATGCGAGGACACAAGTCAATAATATTGAACATGCATAAACAGTGTACAGCCTAAAGGATGCTTCAGTGAATATGTTATGGGATCAAAGCTAAATGTAGTCCAATGAAATATTCCATATGAGGCTGCTTTTGGCCAAGCACAGTATATTAGTTTTACTTTATTTATTTGTTTTCCTGAACAGCACTTTGGTCCACTGTGGTTGTTTTAAAGTGCTTTATAAATAAAGTTGGATTGGATTTTACACTAGAAAACAATCAGTCAGTCAAATTCTATTTGTATGGCACCAAATCATAACAAAAGTCATCTCATGACACTTTACATATAGAGCTGGTCAAAACCAGACTCTGGACAATGATTTACATAAACTGTGTGTGTTGATTTTAAATCTGACATCAAAATTCTTCTAGCATTTTAGGATTTTGAGCAGGGTATTGTCATAAGCAGTATTTTTCTCAAATTCTATTGTCCTTAAACCTCTCTAGAATTATAAGTTTGGGATTCAATTGTGCAAGTGGTGCAGAATTTTCTGTGAAATCATGGAGCCCATGATCAGCTAGTTGAGGACATGGTAAAATAATATGAAAGGATGAGTTCTTCCACTTGCACCTTAATTTTTTTCCATCCAGTTTAAATTATCTACCAATGAGCATGGTAAAATTTCAAGATATTTCTGAAGGGGAAACCAGAGTGCTTTGATGTTAATATGATGCCCATTATTGTTGGTTCCCACAATAGGAACCTGTCACAACCCTCAACAAAAGTGTCTGAATCTTTTATTTATTTTTTAACTATTTTAAGTCAAACTGAAGGGCTCTGCTACTTAGGTGCATTCATCACTGGCCTTGATGTGCATGTCTACAAATCTAATTATCTTATATTACCTATCAATTGTGAATACAGAGTTAAAAAGCATCAGCAAAATATTGTAAAAATGTATTCTTTTTTTTACATGTTCAAAGCCCTGACATGATGGAGAAATTCTGACTGAAGTCATGATCAAATAGTTTTCCTTCAGTAATAGATGGAAGTTTTTTTGTTGCCCATTGTAATTTAATGGTCTTTTATATGCCTAATGCATTATGTGCATTTCTATCACCTAAATGATTCTCAAATATTTGTTTGTCATGCTAATAGCTATTCACACCAATCCAACAAGTCATTAAGCTTTATTTCTTCTTATAAAAAATCATCATGGTTTTATCAGAAGCTAAAACCATTTCTATTCAAGGCTTTAATCTTGAAGTACTCCTGACAGGAGAAGAGAGGTACATTCAAAATAAAATATCTATGAATGTGAGGACAATGAATGAGTGCATCTTACCAGTGCTGGCAGTTCACAGCATTTATCTCTGTTGGCCCAGGACGTACTGCAGATAATGTCAAACATCTGGAGCTGGAACTACAAACACACGCAGATGGACACAAACCAATTTCATTAATGCTGGAGGTACCTTATTATCTGCAAACACATTTCAAAACACTTAAAAGCAGAGGAAACATTAGAATTGCAATATTAACTGTATTATTTTATAATAATGTGGTGTTGTGGTGCTTCTGTGTTGATAAGAAAGAAGAGAAGACAATGTGAGGCTGCTTCCAAGCTTTAATGATGTGCTGAAATGTGCTGGAAGAAAGATACATGCAGTCTGGCTGATAGCTTTAATAAACACAATAATGTTCTGGAGGCTCCACTTGCCGTAAACTATATACCAGACTTAAAATTAGGTCATGAGCTTGTGTGTGATTGATTTTTCAATTTCAGTGTCATAGTGGAAGGAGGCGTTTGCTGGCAGATACTGTTCCACTGTAGACGAGACTTTCTGAATATTATTAATAATTTAAGAATCAGAAGTCGTTCATTACTTCAAATATTCAACAAACATCTCTAGACAGAAGGAAAACTTGAAGTGTCTTGGTTGGATGCTGATGGTGGATGGTGACGATCAGCCCAAAGCCTAAAGATGCTCAGCTGTTCAGTGGATGGATGAGGACAACAAAGCCCCTAACCATAGGACCTATGGAGGGGGCTTTGTCATCCTACTTTAGGACAGAAATGTTTCATCACAGGCTCCAAACTTTCCTCTGTTTTACTGTCAAAAAATTTAAATTACATCATGAAAACATTTAATGTTTTTTAATTTGTCAGTGTATCACACATGTAGACATGCACCACACACTGAAACTGGTCTTAACCCATCACTAGAACATACAGGAACACAGCACACACTGCAGACTAGGCCATTTTAAGTGCCCAGAGAGCAAATGGGGGGTTAAGTGCCTTGCTCAAGGGCACATCAGCCAACAACTTTTTGACAGTCTGGGGAATTCAGCCAGCGACCCTTCGGTCACAACCTTAAGGAGCCATTTGGACCCATTTCCCACAGAAAAGAAAACCCCCAGGAGCCACAAAACCCTTTAAAAAAAAGATTTCACATATAATTTTTTTTAACCTTTATTTTATGTATAAAATCTAATATCTAAAAGAGTACAAACAGTGGTAAAGAATTAATGTAAATGAACCAACCACAAGTATAAGAGAAATAAGTCTAGGAGAAATAAATATACAGTGACAATTAATTTAAATTGTTTAGACACTTAACGTATTTCAGAGTTGGTGTCATGACTTTAATAGTGAATAGGAAATACATGTGAATGACAGAATTCACAAAGTGGGATAAATGTAATAAAGACTTGTCATGTTGAGGCTTGATTATGATTTGAGAAAACATGTAAAGGAAGTGTAAAGGGTACATTTCAAGGTTATTATACAGCGATTTTAATTTATCTATTTGTCTTATTTTATTGTATTTTCTTGTTTGTAATTTGGAATCCCCTCTAGCAGATAGCACCAGAGGCAGCCGCCTGTATTGCCTATACACAGTGCAGTCAGACAATAACATTGTATTATTAACATTCGTGTTAATGTTAGGGTCATTTTCACAGGGTTGAGCTAAATATTGGTGAAAGTTATTGTTTAGTTCAATTTCTGTCACCCGTTCCTACACTCTATCGTCTCCACTGTCAAGCTGCAGTGAAGATAGGCAGGAAGTGGAGACTCCAGTGTTCGTTTTACCAAATGATTCCAAATGATGGTTCACAGAGGCATCTTTATTCATCTCTCTTTTTTTCTCAACCATGCTCAGCACTGTCACGTATAATTTGGGTTCACATTGAGTGTGGCTTGTGTACGCTCAGATATCCACAGAGTGTATAAGGCAGACTGGGCCAACTCTGTGGGGGTCTGCCCCTAGTGGCCTGACTCATCACTGCATGGCAAAATTTTTGGGACAGATGGACAGACGGCTGGACAACCAAATGATGACAATACCCTGCAGCCAGTGTGGCCAAGTTTAAAAAATCCACAGGGATGAAAGAGCCACACTGTAGTTCCACAGCCATGGGATGACAACCACTGTTCACTGCTCCCAAACTATCCTTTGAAACGTGAATATCATGAATAAAGAACAAAAATTTCTGAAATTTCTTAAAAATAAATCCCATTTTAACAATATTATGTCTCAGCTCATCATTTACACATATTTATTACAACTTAAACATCACAGTCAATCTAGAAAGGCACAAAGAATGAAGTACCAGGCAGTGTTAAAAGTGCATTATTTGTCTTAACATTTCAGGTTCATTTAATTTTTTAGATAATTCACATTTTTGTGAAAGGATAGTTTATAAATGTCATATAGTTTATAAATATAAATCATATGACATAACTTTTTTTTTTAACACTGAAACACAGATAAAAAGTTTGATTTTGACCAAAAAAAGGAGTCATTATTTAGAGGTTATTGTCTTATTATTTTACTGGTCTGACCAACTTGGGCTGTATGACACCTGTGATTGATCATATCTTTAGTTCAATTTTTGCACTTTGCATCCATCTCAGACTTGACCCTTCGGCAGGCCAGTTTTGGCCCATGGATCATATGTTTGACATCCTTGCTTTTGAGCTACGCCCCCAGCGCCCCTCAGTGAGGAGGTCAACATTCACATCTCTTGGATTACTATACAACACTACGAACACTATGGGGTGATTCATCTGGTCATGACAGTTTTTCCACATTTGTGTAGACAACTGCCAAACGTTTGTGACCCACTGAACTCTCAAATGTGTGTTTATCTTAGTAATGAATGGGTTTACATACTGCAAGTACGTAACTCCAACTATAATATTCCTCACTGTGTAATTGTCAGTGGACTGCTCTTGCTGACAGTCTGATCACATCCTGCATTGACATTGTCAGTCATCTGTTTTTTCTTACATATCACACGAATACATCAAATGGATCGACTGTGGTTCGAGACTAAAGCTCCTGCCATCTGTGTCCCAACTATGAACTCACTTACAAAGTCACTTAGCTCATTCACTCCTGTCGCCTTTTTCCAAAATCAGAATGAAATGAGTCTTCTCTGCATTTTTAGATGAGCATGATGGGATGTTAATTGGTCAATTGTACCATGTAGTACACCTTTATGTCTGCATCTGTTTATGTTTCTACATAAATGACCTCCTCCATTAAACAGGTAATGAGTGGCACCTACTACTGATTTATGTTTTGTTTGTGGTTTAATAAAACTGTGTAATGTGACGAAGAGTGGACTATTGTTCTTGATGGAAATCTGCTTTTCTATTTATTCATTCACTGTATTTGTAACAACTTAACCTGTGCAAAATCACTACATAATTAGACTAAATTACTGTGAAAATGTTTGGTCTATGAGGTACTTACAGACATGCTTATTGTATTAGCTAGTGGAAAACTGGGATGTATCCATTTTTCTTACTCTTACACCATCATAATCATTAATGTTTTATAGGAAAGTTGACGTATGGACGTATTGTATCCGATTTGGTCAGATTTAATCTTGATTTAGTGCTCTATACATAAGCTCCTGTCAACCTTTAGCTGTTACAGTCACCTCATTTTGGTAAATTATCACAGCTAAATAGTGTCAATTTAACTGACAAATGCGTGACAAAAATAGGAAATTTCAGTGTGAAATGCCTTGATTCCTAAAGAGGAAAAAGGAGCTGCCCTGCTGGCAGAGTGAAATGGTCGTATCCTAGTAATTATAGTCCTTCTATTACAGCACCACAGGGAGTCTTAGACTTAAAAGAGCTGGACACTTTCAGCCAAAGTGAAACTAATGACACCCAAAAGATACCAGCTCTCTGTGATCGGGATGTGGTTCTGACCCAGTTTCATTGGAAAACATCAGTGGTTTACGTGAAACTTGTCACATGTTTCACTCATATTCATTCATTCATATTCTATGAAGAACTGTCATATAAATTGATAAATGTATCATATCAATATTGATCTACCATTTCCTTAGTAATTTTCTGTCATGTTACGACTCTAAACAAACTTCATTCACTAACAACAGGATTCACTTCCGTTTGGTTCCCAGTAGTCTGATGTTACAAAGTCTGTAAAACTGTTGTCATTTAATTCAATGTCATTTATTTTTACATTGATTCCATTCTGCAAAACAACTTTCCTAATGTGTCAATTGGACCTGGGAAAAGCACAATATGTTTCTAAATAGAAAATATATCACATTGTTTTCCCTTCCACTTCATGCATCAGTTTACAGCTGACAAGTTCCCTTGGAGCAGCTCTGACTAAATTTACTAATTGCATTACTCAGAATTCCCAGCAGCCCAGGATATCTCACCTTCTACCCTGCCCATATGTGCCAAAAGTTTTTAGAGTGCTACTTAATTGGTGGACGGCAGCTAACAAAGTATACATTAAGCACTTTCTACATTTCCACTTGCAATAAATAAAATGAACTTCCACTAAGTGCTCAGTGAAATGGTTTTTGATATTTATGGCTACCATTTTGCAGGTCGTAATGGTTCATACACACCTAGCTGATTGATCACTGCAATCATTGCACACTGAGCTACTATAATGGCTGTCTGATTATCACTTATTCAAACCTGAATTGAATTTATTCTTTCTTTAACCTTGGTTTACAACATAAACCTTCTGTATCCCCATATTCAAATAAAACAAATGTATTTAACTAAACATGGAAAATTGATTGTATTTAAATACACACTTGCATTGTACTTATGAGTCTCATCCCAGTTCTAATCATAGTGCCAATTTAATCTATATGATTCCTATAACTACTGGCTTAGCCCTGATGATAATCTATTGCCACTTTTTCCTCTAACAGTATTGCCTTAGCTCACCACAAATTGACTTGACTTGTTTCGATTTTAACCTCAGCATGTTGCACCTCCAATGCAGGTGGAGTATGCCCTCACAGTAGCCAGTCATGATAATGATGCAATGTACACTTAAAGTGATGCCGTACTAAGCACCACTGCACAGAGCTACCATCAATGCAACAATGGAGGAGGATGAACCTTAAAACTGTAACCGATGTCAACACATTAAATGCTATATACAGGCAAGAAAATACACCATATCAGCTATAACGTTATGGCCACTAACAGTAGAAGTGGTAATAATATTGATTATTTCATTACAATGGTATGTTTCACTGTGTTGGATATATTAGGCAGCAAATGAACATTTAGTCCTTGAAGTGGATATGTTGGAAGAAGTAAAATGAGCCACATGACTCTGAAAAGGTCCATATTGTGATGGCGATGAATGGGTCAGAGCATCTCTTCAACCGCAGGTCTTGTTGTTTGTTCCTGGTCTGCAGTGTTTAGTACCAACCAAAAATGGACTGAGGAAGGACATCCAAATCTCAGGCCAAATAAGAAACTGTGAGACATGATCAATTAAATCAGATCCATGAAGGTCCCAAACCTCTAACTCCTGGACTTTAGGGATCTGCTGCTAATGTCTTGGTCTAGATAATACAGCACACGTTCAGAGGTCTGATTGAGTCTAAGCCTAAAGTGGAAGCTGTTCTGGTGACCAACACAGTTTGCATTGGTAATGAACAACAAGATCTGATATAGAACATCATAATTTCACCCTTGTCAAAGTTGCTCAGATCCTTTTTTTTTTTTTTACTTTTGTCTATTTTGCTGTTTCTAATGCATCAACTTCAAGGTATAAATGTTTACTTGCTACCTAATATATCCCACCCACTAACAGATCCCATTATAATGACAAGATCAACAATACCAGTTTGCCTCTCAGTGGTCATAATGTTATGGCTAATTTGTAGAATTGCTTGTTGATTTATCAAGATGGAGGTTAAATTTGATCCAACATTTTTTGGAAATTTCCCAGTAGTTTGTCTTTGTGTCCCAACATATGGATATTTGATGCAGTGACAAGTCCAAATTGACCTGTCTTTAATCTTGATTACAGATTTTATGTCACCACAGGAAAGGTGATACTAGAAATAGACGTGGTAGTACTTGATGGGTCCTGTTTGCATCTAGTGGAAACACAAAAATTCTCATACAGTTGAGGCAAGCTGAGCTGATTCCATCAGTGGAAAGCAGACATGCAGTGTGTAACATTTCTCTCTGTGTTATGAACTAGCATAACTTCACCCATCATCATAGCTAAGCAAATAAGGCAGAGGGACTGGTGGTCAAGTGGGAAAATAACTGAATGGGAGAGCCACCAGCGAAGTGGAAAAATATCCGTGAAATAGAAAAATATAACGTAACTTTCTGATTTTCTTCATAGTGATTATGCTCTAAAACACACACATACAGTTCCTACCACCCCTTTACACAGCTCTATGAGAATGATCTACATAAAATACAACCCAAACACATGCCTGCTCCACCTCTGCTGCCTATATCCAATCAACTGGTTTATGTTGTGTGAGATGGATAATAGAAACGTCTGTCAGTACTGAATCTGCTTTGTTTCTCAGAAACAACTGAAGCACACCAAGTGCAATGTAGTGAGAGAAGAGAGGAATATGTACTGGAGTTAGTTTGTTTTTATTCAGTTCTAAACACAATGCTGTGACTGGCTGGAAGAGCAAACTCGGTTCGCAATGGTTGCTGGCAGAAATGGGCCGAACAGAGCAAAGCAAAAGGAAAATAGAAAATAAAGGCAGATACACTAACAGAAGGTCAGCATTGATTATTATTATTATTATTATTAGTCTGTGTGTGTTTGCTTCCTAGGAAAACAGAAAAATCTTAACTTTCTTTTTCCTCATCTAAAGTGCCAAGTATATTTAATAATGTCATAACCACAAAGTAAAATAAAATAACAGTCTCTGTTACTTTGTTGCTCCAAAACTAAAAAGCTGTCACTAGTGCTATTGGCTTCAATCAGAAACAAGGTTTCAATGGACGCATGCACCACTATCCCAGTTTCTTTTAGTGTAGTTCTAGTTTTTATCTTTGGCACTTGTTATAGCTAAAGTTTTCAGATTTTAGTGTCAAGTGGTACATTTTACAACAGAAGGAAGCAAATTAATGACTTGAGCTAAAGAGACAGAAAATTTACACAGGATGCTTCGACTCTGCTGGCGTTGAAGATTAGAATTTGATTTTGGCTGCAGTTCTTATGTTTTTTTAAATGAAGAAATAGGAACATTTATATAACAATGGTGCTAAGACAAAGGGCTGTGAATTATACTAAGTTTTTTATTAATTACCTGAATGCTGAATTCTGAAATTTGGACTTTTCTATTGAATGTTTTATGCTTTTCTCTTCAACCTCATCTTCTATTGCTTTGCCAGTCTACCCACCCTTTATGTCTGGAGGTCAACTCTTCAATCGCAGTGAACACAGAGATTTTCACTTGTTATTCAGGCTGCACTTCACTTGGTTGTGTGTTCATAAGACTCATACTGACCGGAGCAGAGTTGTCTCGTCTGCCTCTGGATCGCACCATCCGACCCAGGATCTCAACGCCGTCTGTGGTGATGTTACCAGCTGCATTGATGGACTTCTCTCCCACCACAGAACAGTCTAGCACCACTTTAACAGAGGTCTTGCTGACGGTTACATGAAGCTGTAAATAAATGAGAGGACATGTCATATTAACAACTCCAGTATCTTCAAGTTATGATAAAACACTGGTATTTATAACTGGAATTTCCATATCATTTTACTAAGTATCTAGTGCTCATTTTGGCTCTGTTATTACCATCAATAAACATAAACAATTTAGTAGTGAAGTCTATAAAACTGAGCTGTTGCATGAGTTTAAGTTCAGCCTTTTGCAGGTTTTTATCTACTGGGAAGAATACAAAACCATTTCCCTCCCTCCTTATGTTACCTGCTCCACAAGAGCATCAGTAATCGTCTTGCATTTTACAGACTTATCTCAGTGACAATTACTTTCTTTGCTGATGTGAATTTTTTTTTTTTATAAACACCAGCTAAAAGCATCTAAGCACACAAATTGGCAGGACTATTCAAAGTGCTGGCTGCCTGTGAGCTCATACCGCATCCTCAGAGGAAACCGCTGCCAATGTCCTGAACCGTGAAATTCAACTGGTTGTTTAGTTAATGAGCAAAGAGGGGTGTATGCCTGCAAACGTCTAATAAATCCAGACTATTAATACCTGCGTTTCATAATTAGAGGTTTTATCCCTTTTTTATTTGCATCCTTCCTATCATAACCACTGCAGATAAGCAGGTAAAGCAAAACACAACGCCTACACACAAACACACAGTAAGAAGGTGCAGTTAATGTGGAGTTAGACAAAGTTCATATTTGAGTGTCAGAGCCTATTCCTTCGCTGACGTCTGGATGCCTGCTTTATAATGACTTTCTGTTCTCATCCTCCATTCTGCACACTTCACTGGGCAGGACTCGGTGTGTGTGTTTGCTATAATAGATGATGAAAATCCTCTAAAATGAGGACATTTTACAGTATTTAGTGGTTATACTTAATACTTGGTATTGAAATGTCTTAGGGGTATGATGTATTAATGTATGGGTTTGTGTATAAGTGTGCGTGTGTGTGTGTGTGTGTTTGTGTGTGGTGTTAAAGATGCCAGTCACTCTCCCTCGGGGTGACTGGTTTTTCCATTTACTCTAGAGTTAGTTTCAGTCTGGAGAATGTATTTTGTTGAAAATGGTCAGTTTGAGCCATGTCTCTGTTTTGCATTTGAACAAATTAATATATCCAAACATATCTTTGCTTTAGCATATGATGCAAGCTATTTCCGCTTGTGTTTTATTTCCATTTCTATTTATAATTGAGTTTCATTCTGCACATTTTTCATTCATTAATTTTTTGGGGGGGTTATTTTTAATATATGCTGTCACTGGTGGATTTGAAGAGCTTGTATAACATTAGAAACATTCCTTATAAGATTTTGTATGAGGTAGGCTGAAAAGACGTACACATTAGCAGAACTTAGCTATGATTACAGTTGACAGCTAATATTATACTTCTCAACTGCAATTACAGAGTCTGTGAAGTGAAGTAATGACTCAAAACCTAAAATTCTTTTCCAGTGATTACTTCATGATGGGTTTGATGAGTTTTGAGATATATTGATTTAGCACTTTGAGTTTATTGTTCAGGAGATGTGGAAATTAATGAAGCAAAAACACTGTAGCTGTACTTCAGTAGATATTTCAGGTATTAGTACTTTACAGGTATTTCTCTGATGCCTTTTATTCCAACATTTTACCACAAATATTTGTACTTTCTATATGCGAGAAGTATTATTGTTTATTTTTAAGTTTCACAAAAATGCATCAACACCAGTTTTAACCTACACAGAGGAACAATAATACATAGAAAAGACAAATCCCTTAGTGTATGTGAGCAGTACATATCACAGAGACAGATGTAGTAATATAAAAAGCAAAGCAGACACTAGAGAATGAATTTACTGGAGACAAAATACATTGCATATTTATTATGTGAGCCTGGGAAAACTAAAACAGACATTAGAGATGTGAGCTTCTGTCAACTTTACACACAAACAAACAATAGAAATACATTTAATTTGTACCCATGAGCACATTCCATTGTCTGTTAATCACC
>JAPSES010090322.1:0-21881 GCA_029822895.1 Maxillicosta whitleyi | reverse complement strand
TGAAGTCTAAGAACAAAACCCGACCAGTCAGTTTTACATCCGTTTGGTCTTTTTTCTTAAACTTTTATGTCTGAGTTCATATTATTTTGCTTTTGTCGCATCTTCTTTGTTGTTTTTTGTTTTCGTTTTAATCTGTTTTGTTACATTTTTTACGTTATGTCGTTTTAATTTTGCATATTTTTTGCATTTAATGTCTGTTTTAACATGTTTTATACATGTTTAATTTGTATTTTATTTTTTGGTCTCAGATACTTCTTTTAGCCACGTTACAGACTTACTTACTTTTTACACATTTGACATTTATGAATTTTTTTTTTTTTTTTAATGCGTTTTACAGTAAAAGACTTTTCCTCATTAAAGTGACATGTCTACATCCAATTTCTGATCATGGATGTATTGAGGTCATTGTTCGAGCACTTATCAGTGATACTTTACAGATTATTGCATTATTAGTTTAGTCTAATATGTCCTTTTATTCATATTTTATCTTTGCTGTGTTGTGTTTTACTCCATTTTCTTTCATAAGTCAATTCATTTAGCGTCTTTTTTCCTAAAACTCAACCAAACAATAAAGTGGTTTTAGTAAAAAAAAAAGTCTGATAGTTGAACGCCGCTCAAATTCAGGAGAAAAAACAGCAGAGGTTGAAAATCCACCACAATCTGATTAGTGATTGGTAATTACAGCTGTCAATCACGTGTGACAGTCCGCCCACTTATCTGGAAAGGTGATGTTAAAAACAGTCAATCACTGCAGCTTTAACGTCTATTCCGTTCTGTCGTCGTTAAACTGTAAAAGGTCTGATGTGGTTCAACAGGTGGCGTCGCTCAGGATCAGGGCTGATCCCAGAGGTCAAAGGTCAGGGTCAGTCTCAGCTGTCGCGCATTTTGAGACTCCGCAACGATCTCACATTCTTCAACATGAAAACACACACCATTGGCCATTTACCGCCATGAGGGTGGGGGTTGGACCGCCAGCATAAACAGGAAGTAGGGAGTCGGACACCTGGTTCATCTAGTTCTGGTTCTGGTTCTGGTTCTAGAATGAGTAGAAACATGTAAAAAAAAAAAAAAAAAAACCTGCACCTTATGTCACGTTGATAAAAAAGTTGAACCTCAAATCAAATCAGAATCAACAGTGGATTTTTCTTCTTCACGCCTGTTTTTGCATTAGTTTAATCTTTTTTATGTGTTGAATCTTCTAGTGTTTGTCTTATTTTGTCCGTTCTCTCCGTCTTATGTTGTTTGTCGTGTGTGATTCTTCCTCAGTTTAAAACCTGGTGTTTCTTTGGGTCAGTTTGAGCCCGTTCTGCCTTCGTTTATGGGATGTAGAAGTGGAAGTCTGCGCAAGGTCCAAAGGAAAACCTACAAATACAAGGACTAGAAAGTACAGGGTTACCAGATACTACACTACTGTAGTAGTAGTAATAGTAGTAGTAGTAGTGGTACTAGTAATAGTAGTGGTGGTACTAGTACTTATAATGAAGTTTTCATTGGAGGCTTCGTTATGGAGCCTCAGCTCTGATGAAACAGATTTAGCGGAGGCCCATTACTTCCTCCTTTTCTTCCTCCTCCTTTCCTTCCTCCTCTCCCTCCTCTTCTTCTTCCTCTCCCTCTTTTTCCTCCTGCTCCTTCTCTTCTTGATCTTCTTCCTCCTCTCCCTCCTCTTCTTCTTCCTCTTCCTGCACCTCCTCTTCTTCCTCCTTTTCTTCCTCCTCCTCTCCCTCCTCTTCTTCTTCCTCCTCCTCCTCTCCCTCCTCTTCCTCCACCTCCTCCTCTCCCTCTTCTTCCTCCTTTTCTTCCTCCTCCTCTCCCTCCTGGTCTAAGTACTTCTGTTGTAACTGAGTCTTGGTCTTGATTAGATTTGCAGCAGCTTTTAACAAAAGCCTGTTGGATTCTAATCCGATGAGTTGCATTGTGGGACGGCATCGCTGCTGGTTAATGTCAAAACCACGGTTACAGCGGCGAAGAACGGCGCAACAGAGAAGAACGGTGTGGATGGAACGCAGAACGGATAGAAGGGAACAAGTGTTCTGTGCCTTACATGTTTGATTTCATCCACTCAGTAAAAGACGCATTAACTTCAATATCAATTGTGTGTATTTACAGTGTGAACACGTACAAGTGCAGTAAATTCACCCAGGAAATATTAAAATAAAAGCATTTAAATTAATCAGCCACAAATATTAATTATAAAGCAGAAAAACCTCATATATTCTGATTTCTGTCTTAAGTTCACATAAAAAAAATCATTATTTTAGTGGAATTTATTGAAATAAATGAAGACAAAAGTTAAATTCAGACTAAAGAAGAAGAAGTTTTACTAATGTCTTGTCCTTATTTGTGCAGAAAAAAAAGACAAATTTCACTCTATAGTCTAACTACATGGTTTAATTTATGGGGAAAAAAAAAACACTGTAAAAATGAGAAAGAACAAGATCGGAGCGAATGAAAAAACAGTAAATAACAGTGGAATTCCAGATGCACGAACATCTTTATTCCATCAAAGTTCTGTTTCTTTCACATGTTAAACTGATTTGAATCCTTTAAGTGAATCATTCATTACAGTTACATTATCCAGGATTAAAACAGATTCAGTTACAGAATCAAATCCGTCCTGATGCGACACGATCCTCCCCGTCTTTAAACCAGGATTAAATGTGATTTAACGAGTCAAATATGTTGAATATGAGCAAATGTTCTGCACATGTTCGTCCTCCGTGACGTCGACGGCCTTTTATTCGTCGAATCTCAGACGCTCGTCTTTAATCCTTTTATTTCTGCTGTTGATGTGATTCTTTATTGCCGTGATTTGACATCATCTTAATTGTTCATGAGGATAAGTTCGATTTTTCATCCTCCGTCGTCTGTTTCTTCTTCTGCTGTGAGTTTAATGTAGAAGTGTTGATAGAGCTGTTGGTTTTAGTGTTTTAAGTTCTGTCTGAGGCTCATGTCATTAAACCCACCAAACGGATCTGTCACCGTTTTCTGAATCCATCACTTTCTGGGTCCAGTTTATTCAAAGTTCAAAGCATTTTTTTTTTTTTTGTCATGTTTTTCAATAAACGGGTTTCACTGTGCAATGAAACAATAATATAAACAATAACTATAACAATATAAATACAATGATTTAACTAGGAAATTAAAACAAACGGAACCAAGTGGCATTAAAAATGGCATAAAAAAAGCATAAAAATATCAAAAATATACAATATTATTACTACGAGAAAAATATATATTTACATCAATGTGCAATACATGAGGAATTATGCAAAATATGTACAATTATTAAGTATATTATGGTGTTTTACATTATGAGCAGTAATAATTCTTTTATTTTTCTTTATCCTGTTGAATTTGGGCAATTTTTCTGCATTTACTTACTTATATATACAAATATATATTATTTTCTTATATGTTTAACAAATGTATTCTTCCACCTCCACCCAGTATCAGGTGTTTTCCAAAATTTAACAGTATTTTTTTGTTACCTAAATATCTTTTTATGTTTCTATAATGGTTAAACCACCAGTATATGTAAGATCTTTTTTTTTTTAATTTTTTTTTTTTTTTTTATCAAAACCATATCTTTTTCCTCATTACAAAAATCTAAAAGGAAATGCAGCAGAAAATGATTATTATTTTTATGAAGGCTTACAATTCCAGTTCTTGTCTTTCATTCTTGTGCAAAACTACATAAAAACAATGTAAACTGTTATCTGCACCAAAGGTGGACGCACTAAATATGGACATTTGTGATTATTATTTGTAAAACAAGGACTATTTTGTAATTCCATTTGGTCAATTAGTTATTTATGTTTTCTTGTTTTCATGCCAGGTGGTCTAATCCATTTAAACACTGTATAATAGAATATCATCTGTATACAAGGATATTTGGGTATTTCCTGGTTTTATACCTTTATTTAACCCCATCAGAACTGTTTTCTGTGGTTTCGTTGAAGGACCAGGGTTCAGATTCTGTTTCATATTCTGTTTATTTGTGTTTTAACTGAAGCAAAATGTAGTTATTTGAAAGTTATATTAGAAGAGTTTTTGTTCTATTTGTTAATTTTATTGGTTTTACTTTAATTATATACACGATTATTTGATTAATTTAATTAACTTGATTCAATAAACCCAGAGTTTTGTTGGAAAATCCTCCTTTTTAATATTAAAATTCTGAATTTATTCTAAAAATCCTGAAAGGTTTGAAAGGATTTTATAGATTTTTTTTTTACATTTTCAATTCGGAGGGAAAGACCTCTGACATTTCTGTATTTAGACAAATATGTGCATTTATATGTGGTTTATAGCACTTGTATTCTTGACTCCATACATATTATTACAGTTAATTAAAGCTGTAATAATGGACAGATCTGGTCTGGAGGACGTGGATCTGTGGTCATAAAGGGTTAATGTCTTCATGTGCTGGTTTTTGGATGCTGAAGTTTCTGTTTGACAGTAAACGTCTCTTGTTGAATCCGTCTGGTCCATATTCGGTCGTCATCAGTGGTGTTGGGTGTGTGCTGGTGTCCATGTCTCATGTCCTCCGCTGACACCTGTCTGTCCATAATCACAGTTGGACACTAAACTGGGTCCTGACCTCGGGCTCAGTGTCACACTTGCAATCCCATAATCCCTTCCTTTGTTCTCTGTCACCATCGATTAATCATTGAGAGCAGGAGTCACCGTGAGGCGTTCAGGGTCTGAGGCCGGAAACTTGATCATGATGGAAATAAACCCATAAAACAACGTTTACATCAGTTTTAACCTGTTTCACTGATGATGATGTATATGACATTTGTGTTGTATATGTTAAGTTTGTGTTGTATATGTTGTGTTTGTGTTGTATATGTTGAGTTTGTGTCATATATGTTGTGTTTGTGTCGTATATGTTATGTTTGTATTGTATATCTTATGTTTGTGTCATATATGTTGTGTTTATGTCATGTGTTTGTTTCGTTTATGTCGTATATGTTGTGTTTATGTCGTATATGTTGCGTTTGTGGGTCTGTGGGGGGGCGTCGGCCCATTAATCTTCCGCGTCGGAGGCGTTTGCTGCCGTAGGTCACAGAGCTTTTATGTTTTTACAGGACGCCGTCGACAGCGGCCGATAAACGCTGTTTGATTTACAGGGAAACGAGGCAGCGTTTCGTGGACGAGGATATTTAAGAGCAACGCGGGTCTGATTCATGGGAGTCGGAGTGGATCCAAACGTCTGGGCTTCACATCAAACCATCAGCAATAAAAGAGGAACGAGTCCTGAACCAACAACGTCCTCCATTCAACGTCTGCGGGAACAAAAGAACGAGAATAAACAGTGAAAACAATAACGATCATTCATGATAAACATGGGTTCAAGTACGTCTGCAGGCGGACATACCCGGGTCCAGATCATGTGACCTCCTGGTCCAACAGCTGGACAGTGAACGTCACATTTATTCAGCTGAAGTTTTTTGGATTAAGAGTTTATATACAAGAGGCTTTTGGGTCGGTTATTATTATTATTATTATTATTATTATTATTATTATCAGTGCGTTGAGCAGTGGGAACCACAAGTTCTACATCCTCTGATTCAGTTCATTCCTTTACTTTCTGTGTAAATTCCACTGGTATTTTCAGTTTAATAACCTCTCAGCTGGCATGTCTGTTTCTGCACATGAAATCTGACACCATGGCAACGTGGCCCTATTATTTATCTGTTGCTAGGTAACCCATTTCACTGATGATTCTAGTCTTTGAAGTCCATTTCCCTTTTATATTATTATTATTATTCTTTCCTTCATTTTCAAACGCTTAGTTCCTTTTGGGGTCTTGGGGGGGGGAGCCTATCTCAGCAAGTATGGGCCGAAGGCGGGGTACACCCTGGATAAGCCACAGGGCCACACTGGTTGTTTTCTGTGGTTTTCATTATTTATAGTTTAGTACGGTACTGTTTTATTGGTCTGACTTAAAATTATTTTTAACATTTTGATTGTTAATATCTTCAGTGTAATTTTTGTATTTCACTAATTCATCTCGCCGGCTGGTTGTGTCCCCCAGGCCGCATGTTTGACCCCCCTGCTGTAGAGCAACAGTTCCACTGTAGTTCATGTAAAACACTGCATTAGAACTTGGCTGTAGTGCACAAATAAAGATGGATTTGATAAACTTCAAACATACAAAGTCAGACACTGTTTCACAAACTTGATAAACTAATTATTTGTTACATGTGAAATATCGATGCTGACGCCGCCGTATCGTGAAGAGGCCCGCGATGATGTATCCCAGTATGGATATTTGGAACACAGCCCTAGTTTTTACAGATTACATTAAAATATTAGTCAAAAAAATTCCATCTAATGTCTGTCGTGGAGCTTCTTTCTGTGAATATCTGTGTAAAACCGTGACCCGTGGTGCGTTCACTGGCTGTGGTTTCTCCTGGATGGTCTTTCCTGAATTATGCATGGTCAACATGTGGTGTTGGTGAATAATGGAGGGTTTGTTGCCGTGGGATTAAGACGAGGGCGTCCAGTGAATGGACCTGTCAGTCCTAATCTGGGATTATCCGCCGTCTTGGCCTCGCTGGCGTTCTAAAAGCCACCTGTTTGGACTCGCTTCTTTTGTTTGCATCAAACTTTTACACGTTTTGTTTTAGATCAGATTAACTTTTAATGATCATGGCTTTTTAACGGGTTTAGTCTTTAAATATTGATGTGATTATTTTTATTGAGCCACGGTGGTTTTTATTTTGGTGAATCGACTGGTGTTGAGTTTTTTTTTTTAATTAATTAATCAAAGGTCAGATTAAAGACTGAATGTCATTTAATCTCATTTACAAAGTCAGAGTTAATCAGAGGTTGTATTCGATTAAACCAACCTGATTTTACTAATAGTTTTAGTAGTTTCCTGTTTAAACTCTAACCTTTATTTAATGCTGGAATGTATTAAAATGAAGGCTTCATGTTCAGTTTAAAAAACAACAGAATCACAAATGATAAAAACTGGAAATAATAAAACTTGAAAATAAACTAGAATAAAATCAGGATGTGGTGATAAAAGATAATTGACTGAAACATTAAAGACAGTGTTCCAACATGGCCGACGCTGCTGCAGATGCTTCCTCTTTGATGTGTTTTCCGTCTGGTTAAATCCCCGGGTGTCATCCTGTCCTTTCTGCTTCAGATGAACTGAATCTGACTCTAATTCCTCTGATCGTCGTGTGAATCTCATGAGTCGACCAATGACTTATTAAGTAAGGAACGCAGACTGAATGACACGCTCCGAAAAAGACTAAACGGAATGAAGACGACAACAAAGATCCAACGGAACTGAAAAGACACAAAAAGATGAGAAAAACAAAAAATAGTCACTGGATGGAAGTGGCGGATGGATACGTAACATTCCAACGAAGCGCTCTAATGATACGTATTATGTGACAGAAGCGGTGGATGGATATGTAATGTTTCACTGAAGCGGCGGAAAGATACATACGATGTGATCAGAATGGCGGATGGATTCATAACGTTTCACTGAAGCAGCAGATGGGATACATATCGTGGGACAGAAGTGGCGGATGGATATGCAATGTTTCACTCAAGCGGCGGATGGATACATAACATGTGACTGAAGCGGCGGATGGATTCATAATGTTTCACTGAAGCGACGGATGGATACATAATGTCCGAGGACCGTGGGCTTTTCCACAGGCTTACAGTTTGTTTACCGATAAGCTCCTTTGTGGGTCCTGCAGTATTATGTTTGTGTTTAAGGGGTCAAAGGTCAGGTGTGATCTTCAGGACAGGTGGCGTGAGGTGTTTGGTTGTTTTGAGGTTTTAAGCCGAAGGCGATGTGAGGTGAACGGAGGCTTCAGGAAACTGAGACGATGGCTTTAATCCAATACTGACCAACACTCATCGATCAGGCTCAGGTCCAATGTTCTGGTTTCAACGGTCGGTACCAGGGACTAGAGTCCAGAACCAGGTCTAAATGGTCAGATTCACCTTTGACCTCTAACCTCATAAATCTGCTGATTTTATCAATGTTTTTTTTTCTGAAAATGATGTCAAAGGAACTAAAATAATTAAAACAAATGAAAATGTTGATGTCCAAAATCAGAAAATTTACACTAAAATTACCTTAAAATTATGTTAAAATAACATTAAAGACACTAAAATTACATTGAAATAACATTAAAGGCACT
This sequence comes from Maxillicosta whitleyi, assembly GCA_029822895.1. Classification (NCBI taxonomy): domain Eukaryota; kingdom Metazoa; phylum Chordata; class Actinopteri; order Perciformes; family Neosebastidae; genus Maxillicosta; species Maxillicosta whitleyi. Next base: position 13,701 of record JAPSES010090322.1, on the reverse strand, counting down.
AAAAAGAGACTAAAAGTCTGATCATGGATCAATAACAAAACTGATAAAGAACTATTTTCTTGAGTTCAATTGTTTTCAGTTTCATCTCTGAGTTCAGTTCTATTGATATATTAGATTTTTACGATAATCATGATAATTTTTGCTGTGACCAGACAGACGATTTTATCGTTTGTAATTTTAACATTCTCACTGAAATAAATGTTAATAATAAAAGTGAAATAAATGTTTCAAACTAAAACCAAAGTCTTCCATCTATAAATCTACCCGAACTGACACTTGACATTTTATTTTTATTTGTTTATTTTTGTTTGTGCTGCTGTAAATAGTTAATTTTGACAAATGTGGATTTCAGTTCAGTTTTGATGTTGGAAGGATTTTATGTATCTTTTTTCACTTGTAAAGTTTTGAAGGAAAGACAAAAGACATTTATATATTTAGAAAAACGTCATTTGTACAGAACTTTTTATTAAAAAGGTTGAACTTAACTTCATTCAACAAACCTTCACTTTTGTAGGAAAATTCTGATGCTTTTATTATTAAAATTCTGTACTTTTCATGTATATATGATAGACTGTCATCTGCATATAATGATATTTGGTTATTTTTTTGGTTTTCTACCTACTGACATATGTCTTTTGGTTTGGTTGGTTATGAAGGACCATGGTTCTGTTTATACGTGTGATTTTTGTCTTATGTGGTTTAAAGGTATTTTATAGAGTATTTGTTGGAGTTATTTTTATGACTGCACTGAACCAAAATGTATTTATGTCAAAGTTATATTGGAAGAGTTTTTGTGCTATTTTATTTCATATGATTTAATTACTAGTTTGCATACTAGTTTTATACATTTTTTTTTAAATCTATGTATGTATCTATGTATCTATGTGTGTTTTAATTAGAAAAACTTTATTCTGAAAATCCTGAAAGGTTTAAAAGGATTTTGTGTATCTGTTTTTACATTTGTAATTTTGAAGAAAACATTTCAAAATTTTTGAGAAAAATATGTGATTTTTTTGTGGCTTATTGTATTTGTATTTCTATTTGTTTGATGTGGATTTATTATACACATATTATTACAGTTTGGTATTTAAAACAAAAACAGCATGTGTGAATGTGTAGATATACTGTGAAAGACTGGTTCTATGGACATAAAGGGTTAATGAGGTGTTCACAGACTTTTATTGATCATTTACCCACAAACAATCGTGTGGTTTCTCCAACTTTACACTGTGATAAATAATGATATGAGGTTGAATTATCAGACGATGGGAATGTTGGCGTCCGTGTCTTTCAGTTGAAGTCTGGAGAATGTGTTGGACATTCCGGGGACAGCATGTCCTCAGGTCCAGGTCCGGGTCCTCAGACAGACGGTGCCTTTGAGGGCGTCGTGTTGACTCTGGTCTTGATGGTTTTTCGATGGTTGACTCTGAGACGCTGCCATGAGCAGATAAACGTCTCAGTGTCCTGGGTTTGTGTTCCACTTCCAGCACAAACACTGAGCACAGACCAGGGTGTTGGTCAACACGTGGTCCGGGGGTCTGTGGTTTGGTCCGGACGCCCACCGTTTATGGACGCCCCACAAATGGTGCATTCATGGAGCGTTGGGTCGTTCCACCGCCGCCTTTGATGGAGGGTTTTCCATTGGTGAGGGCGGGGCTAATGGAGGCCTGTTTACTCCAAGTGTGTGATGAGAGATGAAGGCCTGATCCAGGTCCGGGGGTCCAGGTCCTGGAGGATGCGGCTCACACTCAGATGTGTATTTATTGTGTAGTTTTTAAATTTTTTTTCCCACTGTCGTTAAGATGGAACAGTTTTTAATGTTATTTTAACGTCAAAGAAACTAAATGAACCAAATCATCAGCAAATGACAAAACTGTGGACGTGTTTTCATGTGGTTTGACTTTTATTATTGGTTTTTTTTGTATTTTTTTAAAACAGTTTTTTACTTTTATTTTTCAGCTGGTATGTTCATGTCCATTTGACTAAAAACTGTGAATAATTAGACGTTTCCAGACTGAACGACTTCAGGTTCCTGAAAGTGGATTTTTAAAAATAAAGGGGTTTATTTAATAAAATTGACTCCGGATTCAGGTTCATGATGTTGGACCTTCTAGACCTGGATCTGGAGCTGGTCCTGGTCCCAGTGCTTTTCCTGGTATTGGTCTTGGTTCTGGTCTTGATTCTGGTCTCAGTCCAGGTCATGGTCCTGGTCTGGGTCTTGGTTTTGGACCTGGTCTTGGTCCTGGTCTCTATCTTGATCTTAGTCTTGATCCTGGCCCTTTACTGTTCCTGGTCTTGGTCCCTGTCACATTCCTGCTCCCAGCCCCAGTCTTGGTCCTTTTCCCGGTCTTAGTCTTGGTCCTGGTCCCAGTCTTGATTCTGATCTTGGTCTTGATTCTGGCCTCGGTACTGGTCCTGGTCCTAGTCCTAGTCCTGGTTTCTATATTAATGCTTATAACTGGGTTAAACCTGACTCTGACTCCCACCGTATGCTCTTCTCCTATAGGATGATGTCTTCCATGCAAGCCACGCCTCCTTTTCATCCTCTGTCTGAGGAAGATGAGGCTCCGGTCCAGGACTCTTCATCCTGGACCAATGAGGACCGAGACGCTCAAAAGGAGACGCCGTCGCCCGACTCCGACGACCGACAACAACGACAACAACAACCGCTGGACGACATCCAACCGGGACGAGACAAACCTGGGGAGACGTCAGACTGGGATGGCGTCGGACCACCCACCACGGTATGACCAGAATACTGAACTAGACCACGTCTGAGGTGGATCAGGTCTGGTGGGTCTAAGGGGGACCTGGACCAGGATCAACCCTCATTCTGACGAAAGGAAAAAGAAACCAGATGGTTGTTTGTGTTTTAAAATGGACAAATATGAAGAAAATACATTTAAGACAAAATGATGAATAAAAGAGATGAAAAACTGCACAAGTCATATAAAAACATTAAAACATTGGAAATAGTTAAAAGGTCAAAACACAATAAGAATGAACTTTAATGTCATTACACAGTTTAATGAGGTTTTATCCAAAGCGACTTACAAGGTATAGGCATGTACAGCGTGAATGGCCTCGCACTAGGATTCAAACTGGCAACCTTCCGCACCAAAGTCAGAGGTCTGAACCAGTTTAACGTCAGAGTCTGGTTTAGGTTCAATTATTAACTCACATCGGTGTCGAGGTCGTGTCGACAGATTTTCTACTCATTACAGTCGGTGTTAAAGCATCGACGTGGGTTCTATGAGGTCCGGTCTGGTCTTGTTTGGTCTAGTCCAGTCTGATCTGGTCTAGCTCTGTCTGGTTTGATCTGGTCTGGTCTGGTTCAGTACAGTCCAGTCTGATGTGGTGCAGTCCGGTCAATAATGGGTGATGGCTGTGGAACAGGTTGTTTTGTTTTTGCCGTCTGGTCTGGTCCAGTCTGGCTGGTCTGGTCTGGTCTGGTCCATGACAGGTGGTGGCTGTGGAACAGGTTGTTGTGTTTTTGGAGTCCGGTCCAGTCTGGCTTGTTCAGTCCAGTCTGACTGGTCTGGTCCAGTGTGGTCTGGTCTGGCTGGTCTGGTCTGGTCTGAGTGGTTCTGTTCAGTCTGGTCTGGCTGGTCTGGTCTGGTCCGGTCCATGAGAGGTGATGGCTGTGTAACAGGTTGTTGTGTTTTTGCAGTCTGGTCCGGTCCAGTCTGTCTGGTTCAGTCCGGTCCAGACAGGTGTCGGCTGTGTAACAGGATGTTATGTTTCTACTTGTGTCTGTTCTGGTTGCTGTTGTTTTCTTGGAGGGGGTGGAGTTATCTTTGTGCTATTTTTGCGCCGTTAAGCTCGTCAGGACAACCACATTGTCCACAGAACAGACGCCGCGGGGCAGGTGTCAGAACACCGCAGTTATTTTGGGCATTGGCTCCGCCCCCTTACAGAGCGAGGGATCTCTACCAACTTTAGGAGGCTTATGTTTCAAAGACAAGGGGCTTTGGCGAACAGCGGTGTCTTAAGGCGCCCTTCACAGGCCCCGCCCCCTGGACCGGGCCTCCATAATGAGGATTAACAGATACTGTCGCAAGGGGTCCACGGGCTTCAGGTGTGTTTTCACAAGATGGTCGCCATGACGACGACCTTCAAACACCACGATGGCGAGTCAAAAATCTGCAGAAAAACCCAAGTTTAATTTAGTAATTAAGAAAAAAGTCTAATCTGTTTAATCTGACTTTAAACCGCATTAAAACTATGAAGGATCAACATTTTTAGCATTTATTTGTATATTTAATTTATATATATATATATTATATTATATGATCACAGTTAAAAAGGAACCCTTTAGATGCCAGTTTTACATCATATTCTTCTCATTTGGAGCATTTTTGTACATATTTATTATGTTTAATGTGTAATTTTTATGAAAACTTGAATACTTTGTAATGTTCTATTTATAGATTAGATTAGATTAGATTAGAAGAGTCTAAACCCACTAATAATCAACTGGTTTCTTCAACTTTCAAAACCACTTTTTAAATTTTAGAGAAATAACGTAAATTGTTGATACTGTGTAAATAGTTGCAACATTTCCAGTCGTTTTTCCTCATCTGTTCTTTCCATTAACAAACGTTCCATCTGTTTCAGGACAACGACGGCAGTAAAAGCTGTTCCGTCTACTCCTATCGGAATAACTCTACCTCTCCGACTAAACCCGACGAGTCCAGGGATCGCGGTGGCGAGGTGGCTGTGGGCCTCGCCTTTGGAACGCCAGAGCGCCGTAAAGGCAGCCTGGCCGACGTGGTGGACACGCTGAAACAGAAGAAACTGGTGGAGATGACCAAGACGGAGCAGGACGGTAGGAAAACACAAAACAGAGGGAGGGTTGGACTGGTTTGGACCGGTTTGGATCAGTTACAGGACGTAAAGGTTGAAATATGTCAAATATAGAAGATTCTCATTGGACGTTTCATTGAACATCATGTGGATGTTGATGATGTTTGTGTTGTTTTTGGACCAGGTGGTTTTTGGAAATGAGTCAGTCTTCAGCTAACTCACCTGGTTAACCCTTAAAGACCCAGGGTGACAGTTGTGGCAGTTCCCAAATTAAGTTTTCTTTATTTCACCGCCCTTAAAGGAGTGATATTTAGCTTTATTTATTTATTTATTTATTTTAATGGACTGGAATTTGAACATTCCCCTGTTTTTCTCCGTAAACTGTAAATATTCTGCTTGGGTCTGAATTCCTCATTAATTCAACTCCACAGGTCCGTCTTTAACCCTATTTCTGAGTAATGACACCAGAAAGGTGGCCTTTAACCCTTTATAGCACACTCACAGACTACTACTACTGTCAGGGGTCGCCACAGCCAATCAGATTCACATGTTGATTTGGCTCAAGTTTTTTTTACGTCGGATGCCCTTCCTGACACAACCCTCTGTATTTATCCAGGCTTAGGACCAGAACAATGAGACACTGCCCCCTCGTGGCTACAGGTATAGGTGTGTTTAGCGTAAAGGGCCTTACTCAGGGGCCCACCTGAGGGTCGAACCGACCACCTTCAGCACCAAAGCCTGGGCTGTTTTCATACAGCGTATCTGAGCCCGTACCCGAGTATCCATGTTAATGCAGCTGTTCTGTGCTGGACTACCATGCCCCAGTCCAGCTGAGGAGGTGGTCCTGGGTCCAGACTGTTCGTACTCCATCACGGTACGTTTCCGTGGAAATGAACTAATCACCATTTTTAACGACAGAAGTGGGTTAATCACCACGAGACCACAGACGGCGCTCCTTCCTCGTCTTATTAACCAAACCACTCTGTCATATCTGACACAACGAAGGCCGCTCTGTTCAAACAGACGAACAAACAGGGAGGGGTTTGTCTTCTTCTGATGTTTGTAGAATAGCAACAGAATTCCGTCCACAACGCCACCTACTGGCTCAGCCCTGGAACACCCATTTGTACTCAGACACAGGCCCAGCGAAAATCAGGTATTTCCTTGCATTTAGTTAATAATAACAACAATAATAATAATAATAATAATAATAAGTCAATAACTAAACATGTAGCTGTTCATAAGTAAAGAGTAAAGTTGATTATTGAATCAAAAAATAGAGGAAACTGGAAAAAGTCTCATTAACTGAACATAAACCCAGTGTTTCCATTCACTGTCACTGATCCGACTGGTGAATCAATGCTGTAGAAGATGACAGTGTTTCCATGGTAACTACAGAGCCTCTGAACATCCAAATGGGTCATATCTGATGACCATGAAAAGATAAAAAAAAACAACAACTGTATTTTACAGTAATTATTTACATGTATTCAACCACTTTTTTTTGCAAATACACTTTAAGTGAATATTCGTCAATAACAAAAAAGAATCTTTCTTTCTTTTCATTATTGTATCTCATGTTATCTTTCCTTTTTTCCTTATTGTACATTTTATTTACTTTTTGTCCTTTTCTTATATTTATCTTATCTAAATCTTATACATTCACTATGGTTTGATGCACAGATGTTCAGATCCTGATTTCAGTGGATGAAAACCCAGGTTTCTGTTTTTGTTTTTTTATTTTTTATCTTCATTAGTGTTTTTTTTTTTTTTTTTAAATTAAATTCTTTTTGGCCTTAAATCCTCGAATCCATCCAACCGCTCTCATAGACTGTGAATATGACAGTGTTAAACGGCGTCAGATCCGTTACCGTCATCACCTTTCGCTCTCACAGATCACATCAGAGGCGTCTTTGAACGTGTGAAATTACAGCTGACGTTCTGTTCTGGCGTCAGATCTTCGTATCCGTGAGTGAAAACACAGGTTTCCCTTTCTGCTCCGTGTCTGATCTCAGGAAGGCTGCGGATTCTCCCAGCATGCCTCGGCTGGCCCGGCCCCGCCCACAGCAGAGCGTCTCCCGGTGATGGCGACGGTATCCGAGCGCCTCTTGATCGTCGGGTCGGACTTTGTTCACGATGCGTTTAAAGACACCTCTCATGTGTGAAAGCGAAAACCTCCGGCGTCTGAGCAGTCGCCGCGTCTTCCTGTCGAATCAAAGGCTGAGGAAATGCTGCAGGACACTGTCTTCATGTCTTTATTTCCCACGTTCGTCCTCTGTGATCCACGTTGCGAACAGGTCCGACCCTGTCCGACCGGGTCTCGAGTCAAAGAACAAGAAACGCTTAGTTGTTTGAGTCTGATGTGGTTTTGGGAAGAACACATCGACCTGGTGCTTCAGTAAATCAGACGTTTAATGATCCGTCATCAGCTTTAACCCTTTGACGCCTACTATTAGAACAGGCCTGTTTTCCTATAAAAGTGTCAGAAAATGTCTTTTTTGACATTTATTCTGCATATTTTTTTTAAGTCTCAATGTCCGTCCATTAATTATCGTTATTATATGTAATTAAAGCTTAAAACATTATTAGAAGTTTAAAAAAACACTTGATTTTTAAAAATATTTATAATGAAAAACAACTTTAAAAGTACACAATGAAACTTTATATGAGATTATTATTATTAACTTCCATCTATTTTCCATGTGTTCAAACATTTCATTTTCTTTAGATCGTTCTGCGTCCGTGTTCTTTTTTATTTTTACTTCTTTCTAGTCTTTTTGATCCCGTGTTATAGTCTGTGTTTATATATTTATTATAGAAGGTGTTATGGTTTTGTTCTCTGACTCTGTCGGCCATCTCGCTCTGTGATCCTGCTCGATCTTGTCACGGAAAAGGAACCAAAGAAAGAACTCGTGCACAGTCTGTGGAATCGATGCATCCTCTGCTCGATAAATAAAGCCTGAAGCGGTGGCGTATTTTGACAGAGTCACGTTGGTGAATTCCTATTTGTGATGCGTAATCGTAAAGTTTCATTTCGTGTTTGTAATTGTTGATGCCAAAACTGTTTTCATTCCTATTCTGATAAAAATACATACAATATGTTTTATGCACAATTCAACTCATTCAAGAATTTACAGATATTTATTTTTGCATAGATATAGACTAATATGCACACATATTTGTTTTATGCACATGAATATATAGATTTTTTTCTTACCTCATACATATACAGGATACATATAGAAGTTCTGTAAATACACCACATAGATTATATATAATATGGATTATTATATATAATCCATATTATATATAATATAGGTTATTATATACAGATGAATAAACATTGCAATATATTTTATATAAGTGATGTTTGTCTCAGTGTTTGCATCGATGTGTTTGGACCTGATATTAGATTATTCGGGTTCATCCAGTCTTGATCCGTTTCCTGTTTCCTCTGAGATAAAACACCGTCTCGTTCTGAAAGGCTTCGTTATTCATCTAATTACCGTCACCGTCACTGGTTGTTTTTGTCTCTACTCAATGGGATCCTCTTCAGTCCTTCAGTTGTTTTTTTTGGTGATAACCTTGTGGTGTAAAGTGTTGAGACGATGTATTCCAGTCAGATTTTGTGTTTGTGGTGAAAGGACTGAAATCCAGACAGGAGCACAAGGACGTCCCGGTAAAAAGGGTTCGCTCATTTTCTACTGAGACGTTAAAGTAAAAACAAAACCTGTGCATAGTTTACACACACAAAGCAGAAACTAACCTAAAAACTACAGATTTTTACAGGAAGAACGGAAGCACAAGCTACAAATATGTTAATTATTCACAGAAAAGCTAAAAACAATGAAAATATTATAATGATAATATAAACACGGGCCCAAAACAGCACATTTGACAAAAAAAAGTATGCAGAAATGCTAATAATAAGATGTAAACTGCACATTATTAGCAAATCAGAAGCAAAACAGAAGCTAAAAATGTGCTAATTGTTCATAGAAAAGCTTCAAACAACCTCAAAATAAAAACAAGCAAAGATACAAAAACATACGCTACAAATTTGTAAATGTAGGAAATGCTGAAAACAATAAAAAAGGATATTTTAGAGAAACGCAAGCTGAAATGTGCAAATTGTTCATAGAAAAGCTATGCAAACATTATAAACAATAAAATGTGTAACTCTTCAGAGAAAAGCTAATAAGAAAACTTAAAAACAATGCAAACATCCATGTTGTGCCGCGCATCCAGCCAAACAAACATTATCATAATCTAAAAACAAGCTAAAATATGTAGATTTTACACAAAGGGAAGTAAAAACAAACTAAAAAAACCAAAAACCTAAATGTAAACATTACAAACATAATCTAAAAACAAGCTAAATACTGTTTTTTAATATAAAATTAGAAGCAAACAGAAGCTAAAAAGCTGCAAATTGTTTGTACAATTTCACACAAAGAGGCTAAAGTTTGTGTTTTATGAAAAGCAAAGTAAACAGGAGCAAAGTGTTGACAGAAAAGCTGAAAATTTTTTAAAAAAAATGTACAGAAAGAAGCTAAAAACAGGCCACAAACCATGGAAACATTCTAAAAAAAATTAAAATTAAGCTAAAACCTGTAGATTTTTGTGCATAATCATAAATAATAAATGTCCAATCATCGTCTTTAATCAAAACTCGTCTTCATTGGACGCTCATGTACTGGACTCCACTTGGATCCGTGCTTTGCAGGATCCCGTTGATGCCGTTTCATTATCGCCGCTCAAATGGCGAGTACATGAAAGCCGGAGCGCCGCCACCTCCTGCCGTTGAGGCCACGCCCCCTCCTAGGCTCTGTGTTCAAATGCATCAGAGCCTATTAGCCGCCGAGCTCCCACTCAGCCGCCGTCGTCCCCGTGAAGCAGGCAGGATACCTTCGGCCGCCCGGCTCCGCCCCCCTGCTGTCTCGCCATCCACTCTTAAGTGTTTGATGAATAGACGAGGCCTGGCGGCGATCTGGGGGTTTTGACTGATTGCTTTTCCCACCGACCGCTGCCTCAGCTTTTAACTGCCCCGTCCAGGACGCCACAGCCACGTTTCCACACAGCTGGATGTCGGAAACACGGCTGAAATGAGTGACAGCGAGAGCGTCTGTGCGGCGGCGTGACGTTACTGAAGGTGCCGTGCGGACAAAAGGCTTTGTACGGTTAAAGCACACACACATGAAACAGGAAACGGACGGCGACCTTTAATGACATCAGAGAAACTCATGAAACACGAAAAAATATAGAGAAGAAAGTTTATATTTAATACATTCATCTGGATTATAAAAGCAGACGGGCCTCTGTGTGTGTGTGTGTGTGTGTTTCTGGGGAATCACACAAACTCCGTACAAATCTGACGTCTGCAGTTCATCACATTTATGTATTTTTGGTCAATGAACAGAATAATGAAAACAGGAAGTTGATTGGACCAATATTTTTGGACATATTGTTAAATTTGGAATCCAACAGCCGTACAGTCCAGCTGCTATGGCCAGAACCCTTTGGCGGTGACTGCTGGACAAATGCGGTACAGCACGCACAAGTGCACAAACGCATAAAAACGACCACATGTGGAACCCGTGGATCCCAACGCGTAAAGTAACTGGTTTTAAGGCTCATAAAACCATTAAAACCCAGAGTGAAAGTGGATTAAAACCATTATTCATTTATACATTTATTCATGTTTGTTTTTGTTTTTTGTTCATTTTTCTCATTTGACTATTTTTGAGATTTTTCTTAATATTCTTGATATATTTTTTTTGCATTTATTTATTTGTTTTCTTTATTTTTGTGAATTTCTTTTCATTTGTTTATTTGACTTTTTTTTTTTTTTTTAACATTTATTTATTTATTTTATTTATTTTTGTGAATTTCTGTACTGACATAAATGTTCTGATGATTGGGCAAAAACTGGATCCAGATCAGGTCCAAGTTTAGACCTGATTCTGGTCCATGTTTAGATGGGAGTCCTGGTCCTGGTCCTGGTCTGGACTCCCCTCTCTGGTTAACGCCTTCCCCAGCTGGTGGACGGGGTCAGACCAGGGTCAAACAGTAGAGACCTTCTTCAGGTCCACGTCGGTCCACGCTGTCTCTGCCAATCAAACGCTGAAAACAGATCCTGATCCGGTTTTAGTTCAGATCCATTATCTGTGGACCCCCATGGGGGCCTCGTCCTCCTGTCGACAGGGTCAAACAGGGATCCTGTGGGGTCTGAAATTCACAAATCTATACTGAATACCTTAAAAGTTATGTCGTCATAAGCCTGTCATGTTAGTCGACTCGGTTCCACCCGACATTTTAGACCGAAATTAGGAACCAATTACCGTTAACTTAAGTAAAACGAATAAATAAAAAAATATGAGCGATATTTTAATGACTTTAAAAGTTATTTTTCATAGTAAATGTAAATCATAATGGTCTTAAAAACTCTTAAATTTGACTGATTTAACCCTGATATTATGTTACTGGTTCTGATCCACTTTAGATCATATTGGTCTGAACGTGGAACCTGAACTAAAATAATTATTAATAAATATTTTTACTTCACACAAATTTATCCCAAGGGCCGGACTGGACCCTTTGGCGGGCCGGATTTAGCCCCCGGGCCTCATGTTTGACACCTGTGCCTTATAAGGTCCAATAATATGAACCTATCTGTTAATCTGTTGATCTTGTCCGTCCCAGTCTGCGTCTCAGGCCCCGCCTCCTCGCCGTGGCGTTCTGATCAGTGACTCAGTAACTGATGTGCGTCTGTTTCTTAATGATCAGATGCGGCAGGTAAACGCGGCGGCGCTGGTTTGGCGCCAGTCCAGAGGCAGATGGCGAGGCTGAACGTGGGCCAATCAGAGCTCATTCCATCAGGTTTCCATAGAAACCAGGGCGTCAGACAAACGTTCGCCTGATAATTTAACATCTGGGCAAAACGGAGGCGTGAAGTTTAGTTTAATTGAACGGACTTTTACAGACGCGAACTTTCATCAGAACAAACACTCGAAAAAAAGGTTCAACTTCACTCATTTTCTTTATTATTTGGTCAATTTTTCCAATTATTTTTGTCCATTTTCTTACATTTATCTGTTTTTCTGGTCATATATGATCATTTTCTTAATTATTTCAGACTTTTTTTTGGTAATTTTTCAGTTATTTTAGTTCATGTTTGGTTCAGTGTTGTTAATTTTCCTGACTGTGAAATAATTTTATTGATTATTTTGTTAATTTTTGTACATTTTCTTGGTTATTTTATTCATTAATGCTAATTTTCACAAGAGCTGAACGTTTTTTTGTTACTTTTTCTCCATTTTCGTGATTATTTTTTTGGTAATTTTACATTACTTTTTCATCATGTTTTGCTCATTTTCCCGAATGTTTAGTTAATTTAAGCAATTTTATTGATTATGTTGTTCATTTTTGTACATTTTCTTGATTATTTTATTACTTAATGCTAATTTTCACAAGATCTGACATTTTTTTGTTACTTTTTCTCCATTTTTGTGATTATTTTTTAGTTTTTCATGTATGTTTTGCTCATTTTCATGTATGTCCAGTTAAATTAAGCAATTTTCTCAATTATTTTATGCAACATTCCTCCTTTTTTATTATTATTTTGTTACTTTTACTCCATATTTGTCTGCAGTTTGTTCAGTTTGGTCCATTTCCTTCTGTATTTTCGTTCTTTGTCCATTTTTAACTTGTATATATTTCTTTTTTCATCCTCCGTTCTTTAACCTTCGACCTGTCGACAGGATAGCGGTCGGCCATGTTTCCGTGGCCCCGCCCTCTGCGCTGGCCCCTCCCCCTGGGGACTCCGACTCTAACAACGCCTCCATTGTGTGTGGATGCACACGTATGTCGCGGCGCACACGCATCCGCCCGGTTTCATGTGTCGGGTCTAAAGTGGAACCAGACGCTGCCGTCGTTTTAACGTTGAAGAAAAACCCAATTAAGTCTGTTCAGGTTCAGGGATTTGTCTTTTTTTTTCCTCTTTCATTTTCACAAATACCATAAAGTTTGGGTTCATGCAATTTAACGGCAGGCGTTTGACAAAGTGGAGCCTTTATGTGGGTGAACAAAAGCAGGTGTTTTTTGATATAAAGGTCACGTCTATTCATAAACAAACCATTTACATCCCACATGCACTAAAATATGAGACAAAACAACTCAAATATGAACCTTCGTCATTAAGCGCTGAATAGATGTTTTACATTACCTTTAAAATTAATTAAATCCAAAGTGAGTCGACCTTGTGCCGCTTCATATGTCGCCGTTTTTACGGCTCGTCTTTCTTTTTACTCGCTTGTTTCTGCACCTCGCACAAAAGACGAAGAGGGAAAAGTTCACATATACCGTCGAAACGTTTTCTGCTTCGAACCCCGAGAAGCAAAAGACCAAACAATCGGGAAAAAAAGAGGCTTTTACTTCAGTTTGGTGTCAAAGCTCCGACCTGACGACGCCTGCGGACACGAACCGATACGGAAAACACACAAATACTGAAAACACACAAATACGAAAACACACAAATACTGAAAATACACAAATACTGAAAATACACTAATACTGAAAATACACAAATACGAAAACACACAAATCTGAAAATACACAAATATGAAAACACATAAATACTGAAAATACACAAATACAAAAACACACAAATCTGAAAATACACAAATACAAAAACACACAAATCTGAAAATACACAAATACAAAAACACATAAATATGAAAACACATAAATACTAAAAACACACAAATACAGAAAACACACAAATACAAAAACACAAATATGAAAACACATAAATACTAAAAACACACAAATACAGAAAACACACAAATACGAAAACACACAAATCTGAAAACGCACAAATATGAAAACGCACAAATA
>JAPSES010090296.1:0-22256 GCA_029822895.1 Maxillicosta whitleyi | reverse complement strand
ATTATACTATGCTATACTACAATACAATATACTACACTACTAATATACTATACTATACTATACTATACTATACTATACTATACTATACTATACTATACTATACTATACTGTACTATAATATACTATACTATACTATAATATACTATACTATACTATACTATACTGTACTCTGCATTCCTGATATTGAGAAACAGTCTGTGACTTGATCAAACTCATGTTGTGTTGTTGTGTTGCAGTGCTTGCGGCTCCTGACACACACCTTCAACAGTGAATACAACCAGGTGGTCAACAGTATCAGTGACTGCAAGGTGAGAAAAAAAATAAATAAAAAAGACGCATTACACAAAAATATATGAATGAATATTCACATTCTACAGGTAAGTGTTTCTCATATTGTTGAGGTGTTTTTGATATTTTATTTTCTCTTCCGTTCGCAACTAGCCAAGAACTGCCTCTAAGAAAAATGTCATAATGTGCACAAAATGACAACAAATAAACATTCTTGAATCTTGAGTTAGTGTCCATTATGTGTAGCCTTCACTCAAGTACATTATTATATCTAATATATCTGTATTAACATTGTTCTGCAACAAATAAAATCTGAATGCACAAGGAAAAGACGTTAATATATCAGATGAATAATGTATTTTTTTCTTGAATTATACATTACTAGACATCAGAATAACATGGTATTTCTTGTAAATTAATCATTTTGCAATTACACAGGATTCGTCTTTCTCTAAACATTACCCTGTTCATTACTTCTTTACTTTCCGTGCATGTGTTTTCGAATCTCATCTCTCCGTATTTTGTCTCTCCTCAGCTCTCAGACATCTCTCCGATGGGCCGTGACCCCTCGGTGACCAGCTTCAGCAGCGCCACCCTCACCCCGTCCTCCACCTGCCCCTCCCTGTCCGACTCCCGCTGCGGCTCCGTAGATCAGAAGTAAAAATCTTAAACCCTTTACGTTCACACAGCACATATATGCACGCTACTATTTTTAACCGTGATTGTAGGTCATCTTCGTGTGTCATCATGATGTTTACTTCGGGTGCTCTGTTCCGTAGGACTCCAGAGAACAGCTCCCGTGCCTCTAGTCCGTCTTGCTCAGACTATGAAAACTTCCCGATGGTTCCGACTCTGGAGACGTCCTACCTTGCACGGGCTGGAAAGAATGAGTTCCTAAATTTGGTGCCTGATATTGAAGAAATGAGGCCAGGGTGAGTACTGTTGGGTCTTAAAGATGTTGCTATGGCCATCAATTTATCTGCCTTGTGTTCTGTTTTAGGTGCATTTTTAGTTTAGTAAATTCATCTGTGGGAGCTGAGCCAGCACAACATAAAAAGGGACATTCTAGTTTTTTATTTTAAGCAAGAATTAAGTGAATTTAGTGGAACTGGAAGCACAATTAAAGAACCTTATCCACAAAAACAAATGTACAAAGAGTATTTTAACTCATAAGGACCCAGTGTGAGTTTTGTGTCAGTTCCCAAATCAGTTCCCAAGTTCCCATATTTCTTTCAATCCATTTCTAATAAATTCATCACCATTTATTGTAATATTATCCTCTGAATTTTACATTTTTTTCCCAGTGAAAATAATTTATTTTCCTGTTTAATTCACTGATCATTAAGCTATTGAGAGTAAAATTCAAAGGTTATTTTGTCACAACAGGAAAAAAAACAGAAGCAATAGTAACTTTTTCAGTAAAATATATAATTAATAATAATAATTATACATCAAACTTATATAGCACTTTTTTGGACAATCAAAGATGCTTCACATTAAAACTAAACAAAGAGAACAGAAAAACAATTAAAACAATTGAGCAAAAGCCAGTTTAAACAGATGAGTTAACTGCATCAACTCCATCCACTGTCATTGGTCAAACTCCATGGGTTTTACTGGTGAATCATTGTAGAAGATAATGGCGTTTCCATGGTAACTATGGAGCCTCTGAGTGGCCAATTGGGTCATATCTGATGACAATGAAAAGACAACGAACTGTATTTTACACCAATTATTTGCATTTATTATCGATCGGGTAGGAGATGTTTTCCTGGAGTATTTTTTTTTACTATATTTTTTAAAATCCCTCTCACTCCCCAAATACAACCAATTAATTAAATCCTCTAACACAAAAATAAAACATTTAAGTCACCTGTGGAACAGACTGGACTGAAAAAACACCATCCAATCATTGAAACCGGCCCACTTAAAGGATTGAATGGTGATATGTCTGTCAAATTCAACCCCTATTTGTCCCTCCCCCTTCTGTGAGTACTTCAGGGGAAGTCTGGAGAAATGGGTTTGGACCGTTGAACTGTGTGTTTTTCCAGGATCTCCTACCTTTAACCTTTAGCTCAGTTGATGCTTTTGTTCAACGGTGGATGTTTGGGTCTTTCTTTGAGTGAATCTGTTTCTTTTCTGCTCTCACTCTCTCTCTCTCTCTCTCTCTCTCTCTCTCTCTCTCTCTATCTATCAGATCTGTTGTGTCCAAGAAGGGTTTCTTAAGCTTCATGGAGCCACGTTCCAACTCCTGGGTGAAGCACTTCGTGGTGGTTCGTCGACCCTACGTCTTCATCTACAACAACGACAAGGACCCGGTGGAACGAGGCGTCCTCAACCTTTCCACAGCACAAGTGGAATACAGTGAAGACCAGCAGGCCATGCTCAAGGTAAACGTCCACTTTGGTTGAGTCCTGGTTCCTAAGATCCAACAGAATACAGGTAGTCCTCGGGTTACGAACCAGTTCCGTTAATACGCTGTCGACATATCCTGAATTTCTGCATAAGTTGGAATTAACCCTTTAGTACTCCTAAATACCCCTTAAATAACTATCCAAATACATGTATTATAGTTCATATTAATAAAATAAAGTAAAAAATAAGATACTGTACTTAATGTACGTACAGTATACAGTACGTATGTACAGTAATGGTGGACGAAACTCCGGCGTCGTAAAGTTGAAATAACGTAAGCCAGGTAACCCGAGGACTACCTGAATCAGACAATTTGTCATCACAGCCACAAAATCCAAAGGATGCATCTTCAATGTAGCTAATATATGATAAAACACTCTACACAAATGAGCAAATCTGTCGTTTTAAGCTCCGTTCACATCAAATAATCACCACGAGACAAAGACACGTGCCAGTTTAGTTTTTGTTTCCTGCCGTTGGTGTATATAGCTGTTGTATCTGTAGGGATCTGGGTGATACAGAGCTACAGTTGCATTTCAGATCCTGATGAAACAGCAAAAAAAAACAGGAAAACAAGAAGCTTGAGAATGTCTCCCGTCTATTCCTGGAGGAGTTGTGGTGATTAGAGTAGCTGGTGTCACCTCTAATGAGCAGTCAAAACACAGTCGAGGCAGCCCTCCACCAGGGGAATAGACGGTAAAAACACAGCGTTTCTTGGTGACAAGTGAGATGTCGGCTATAAACATTAAGAAAAACCTACAGTATGTTCTAAAAACAGAAACAGTGGCAGTGAAAAGCTGAGATCCAGGTGAAAAGTATCTGCTTGATTTGATGATTTTATTTTCTCTTTGTCAGTCTTTGGTCTTATCTTACTCTAAAAGGAAGTGTGTTTTTATCAAGCAAATAATTTGTCTGAAAATCACTATGTTCTAAAAGTAGCATCTGTAAAAAACTGAAATCCAGGCAAGAGTATCAGGTTCGTTTGATGATTTCGTTAACCCCTTTTCTATTGGACAAAATTTTACCGATATTTACTAAATGTAAAAAAGCAGTTACTTAATGTCATTTTTTTCCATTAAATCACAAATGCGATGATTTGTTAATTTATATCATCAGATGAGACAAGAAGTTATTCCATAAACATGGTGATGAACGTAAATATCATGTTGATTTACAGATGTAGTCATTATTATTATATATTATCCCTTACTAAATTAAAATGATTCACTTGTAACATTTTTTTTTTGACCAAATATGGTCACTTGTAGGGGTGGGTATTGCCAACAACCTCGCAATACGATACATATCCCAATACAGGGGTTACGATACGCACATATCGCGATATATGTGCATATCGCGATACATGGTATTCAACACGATTTGCATCACAATATTTTAGGCCTATACATATTTTTTTTTTACAGTTGATTTTCTGCTGAATTTGCAGCTTCTTTCTGACTAACCCGCCTTATTTGACCTCTCAGACTCCCAACACATTCGCCGTGTGCACGAAACACAGAGGCATCCTCCTGCAGGCCAACAACGAGAAGGACATGAACGACTGGTTGTACGCTTTTAACCCTCTGCTGGCAGGAACGATAAGGTACGTTCTCACCTAAAGGTCACACTTCCACATTTTTTCCCAGAACTACCGTCCTGATCCTCCCCCCTGACGTTCAAATCCCGTTGTTCCCACAGATCGAAGCTGGCCAGGAGGCGCACGGGCCTAACAAAGAACTGACGGCACACAGGAAACCACAGCTTCCATTCTTCTGAAAAGCTGAAAAGCCTTTGAACTTACCAAGT
Source organism: Maxillicosta whitleyi (assembly GCA_029822895.1). Classification (NCBI taxonomy): domain Eukaryota; kingdom Metazoa; phylum Chordata; class Actinopteri; order Perciformes; family Neosebastidae; genus Maxillicosta; species Maxillicosta whitleyi. The sequence goes on along the minus strand of JAPSES010090296.1, from coordinate 17,747 downwards.
GTTAACACTTATTAATCATTGTGATTCTTGACGGTTTTCTCTTGTAAGTAGACTTGTGGCTTAAGTCTCCTTTCATGCGACTAAAAGTTTCAGTTCCACAGAAATTTGCCTCCCCCCCCCCTCCCCTTCCAACTGCCCTCTGCCGACTTTACGTACTCTCCTCCTCTCTATTTCTCCGCCCCTTCTCCTCTGCTTTTTGTGTTTTTGTTTTTTATGACAATGTTTGGGGTTGATTTGGTTCCGCTTCGTTGTCATTCCTAAACTCCCTAACTAGTAGCATGTCGTAATAGTCTACTTGTGTGTGCACGATTCTTCGGAAAAATGTTCTTTCTGGACATTAATTTTCAGTTCGCCAATCATCTGTAAAAACAAAAAAAAAGAAAACGTCTCTATCAGTGTTATTTGTCTTTTTATTTTGAGGTTTTTTTTTGTTGTTGTTGTTTATTTTGTATTAAAATGCCCGCACGATAACTGCAGCAGTCCTCAGGAGAAGAGCAGGTTTGCTTACACAAAAAAAAAGAAGAAAAAAAAAAAGCCAAGTACCTACACCTGAAACCATGAAGGGAAAATATGAAATATCTCTAAGTGACGTATTAGTTTATGCTCTGCTACAGAAAGCAAGGCTACAACCACAATTATTGCTGCTAATGAATTCATCGATTTTCTCCTCTTTACGAGATCCGCATCAGGCCGCTGCCTCTTCTTAAAGTAGACTTTAGCTTCCATGTATCGTCTCCTACAAGGCATTTAGGATCCAAACTACCAACTGAAAAATCTATTCCCTACTCAGCGAGACTTAAGGGCAGCACTGGATTCCCACTGTCGTCCATGTGATATTGAAACCCCCCCCCCCCCTCCTCAGTCCGTGTACATACACCGATGCCAACCCCCCGATAGTGCCGTCAGTCAGTGAGTGAATCCTTACAATCATGCATTTGTGTCAACATAAAATAAAATAAAAAAAACACACACACACACACATGTGCGCGCTAACTGCAGAAACATGCAAAACTGTAAGAAGATAATTCATGTCTCGGCAGTAAAAACATGAAGAGTCGATATTCGTTGCTGCTTTTCAGACGTTTTAACTGAAAAAACAGGGTTTGGAGGAGATGAGGAGGAGGAGGAGGAAGACGGACGTACTTTAAAGAGAGAATATTTGTACATACAGTAGGATCTGGGATTAGTGTGTTAGTTAACTCATGTAAGACATTCCTCTCAGCTCATTTAACACGTTTTTTTCCCTTTTTTTGGTTTTTTTTTTAACACTATGTTGAGTCTCAAACCACAACCGAGCCTCAACATCCGTGTTCCATCACTGACCCGTGATACCGAAGACAAAACGTAGTGAAAACTGGATAATGAAGAAAGAGAAGGAAGTCTGTGCGGTTTAACCTTGACGTGGGTAGTTACAGTGAACACAAACCTGCAGGAACTAGACACAGTAAAGCAGTAACGTGGACACACCTTCACCGGTTACCATTTAATTTTTGCCACATTTAACCTCATATAACTCGTCTTTTTTTTTTTTTTTTTGACTAACATCGCTGATTGTTTTTTCTATTCCGCTTTTAATCATTCCATAGTGACGTTTTATACGAAATGTAAAAGAGGGCATTTATTTCTCAATTTTTAACCTTATTTTGCACATTAACTCACATATCTATAGCAAGAAAAGGGCAAGATCATACATGAGGTCAGGATTATGTCTCAGCATCATGTGAGTATCAGGAACACAGATGAGAGCACATATCAAGGCTACACTGGATAGCTGTTTTTTTTTTTTTCACTGAAGGTTTTACTAGAAAGTTAATATTAAAGGGACGAAATATCCTCAAAGCTTTTATTTCCGATGTCGTTGGTGAAAATATTTGCTCCGTGCTGCTATTTTTGGGAGCTTAAATTCTGACTTTTCAGCGCTTCTGTTTCTAAAGTTTGCAGAACTGTGACCCGGTACAGATCGGTGTTAGTAAACTCTGGCCAAACAACCAGCAGTACGCCTTCTGTATCAGGGGGAAAAGAAAAAAAAAAAGGATAAAAATGGGTTGAAACAGAGGCACTGAAGTGAGGAGCACTTGATTTCCTGTTACTTTGTGCATTTAGAGGCGAAAACTCAGAAAAGTCTCTCCCCTCGGGTCAGTCAACCTGCTGGTTAGAGATAAAAAAAACATCTATGCACATATTAAACGTGCTCCATCAGGCAGAAATCTTGAAAATCCTCAATCTTGAAACTTGCCTGGGCAAATATTTTCACTCCACTAAGTAATCTGCAGAGGTCTAACATTATTTTGGATTGTGTATTTATTGTTTGCAATGTATATATTAGTTTGCAGCTCTTTGCACATATTAATAAAAGGTTCAACTAACTGATCATATAAAGTCTGTGCGGTTTAGTTGTTCTACTCAGAATGAACCAAATGATGGTGTGGCAGCCTCCTCCGGTCCGGTCCGGTCCGGTTCTGATCCGATCCAGAGGAGAGTTGAATGTACTAATGATATTGTGTGTTTAAACAAACAAACAAAAAAACAGGAGTGGGAGAAGAAAAAAAAAGTGAACTAAAATGGAACCCGCTGCACCTTTTTCCAGGCCCAGCGGGTTCCATTAGTGCTTCCTTTTACTGGTTTGTAAGTGAAAGTCTGCTTTTCATTTGAAGAAAACTAACTCTGTTCATGCTTATCATGAATCCTAACACAAAATAAGGGTGGTTTTTAACTCGTTTTGTTTTGTTTTCTAATATCAGGGATTATAATAAAGTAGCTAGTGACATCTAAAATGACAGGATACTATAGTTTGTGTCTTTTATTCACCTCAACACTTTTTTCCGTTGATGCCTTTTACAAACAAAACTAGCCATGGTATTTTCCATTTTCCCCTCTGACAATTAATATCAGTTGAAGCGACGCTCCTTCTGTTCACCAGGCGAAAAAGAAGACAAACCGTGACATTAACACTGTACATTATTTGTCAGACTGGTTTCATTTTCATACTTATTTTGTAAATATCTGTGTTGTATGGAGCTTGAATTAAAATGTAAATATGTTTACTGTATTTGTAATAATTATAATCCATTCGCTGTATAGCATAGATGTGTCATGCAGATATCCTAATTCTGTGTATGGTAATCTTGCACCATTGAACTGTTTAGTGAATGAGGCAACAATAAAAGTGCAAACTGTGCATTAGCAGAACAAGTGAGGCCTGTTTGTCTCCTTTTGCAGCCTTCCACCGCTTTTAGTTTTTTTCTTTACTTTTCACAAACGGAAAAGCTGAAAGGATGAAGTTAAAACTCATGAAAAATACTATAAATCAGGACATTTTAATCCATTTATTCACCAAAATTACAACGAATTGTGGAAAAATATGTGAATTTTAGCTAAAAACGCACTTTTTCGTAGGGATGTTAAACATACGGTGTGCGGTCCAAAAGCAGCCCCCCCCCCAAAAGGGTCCAATGTGGTTTTCAGGATCAATTCACAAAGATAAGAATAAGATATTAACAGTCAAATCAGAGATCACATAAAACCAAAGTAGAACTCAAACAGGCCAGAAGCAGTGAAATAATAGCACAAAAAAACTAGAAATAAGGACAAATACAATGTTTCTCTTTGCTTTAGTTAAAAAAAAAGTATAATTACTTGAAAATCTTACAATTTACAAACTATCCTTTCACAAAAAAAGTGAATAACCCAAGAAACTGAAGTACATTTAAGCAATTTTAACAATATTATGTCTCTTGTTAAAGTGTTTTGTGTTTTTATTTGGCCACTGAGTTGAATGAACGTGTGTAAATGACTACATGTAATCCTAACCATACATGTCAATAACTGCTGTAAAATATATTTGTCGTCTTTCATGGTTATCAGATATGACCCATTTGGACGTTCAGAGGCTCCCTAGTGATCATGGAAACACCGTCATCTTCTACAACATTGATTCACCCGTAAAACCTATGGAGTTGGATCAATGACAGTGAATGGAAACACTTGTTTTTACGTTCAGTTAGCAATATCTGTGCTGAAAAAAAATAACTTTTTCTTAATTGTTCATCTGTTTTAACTAGCTTTTAATTTACTTTGAGTTTTCATGAACATCTACATGATCTGTGAATTAAATACAGGAAAATACATGATTTACACAACAAAAAGAAACAGAAAACATAGAGGATAATATTATTAAACAAAATTTGTGACAAATCCATTAACAAATGTAGAAAAGATAAAGATAAATTCATTTATTTTTATGTTCAATTGTTGATGTTTTTACTGAAAAAGACACTTTTTCTTGATCTTTCTGTTTTTAATATAATCACCCTCAACTTTACTCTTAGCTTTAATGAACATCTACAGGATCAGTGAATTAAATATAGGAAAATACATGAATTACACTGGAAAAAACAAAAACAAAATAAAGATGAAATTACAATCAATGGTAATAAATTACTTAAATGAAAAAGCTCAGGTCTTTTAGGACCTGTTCTGTGGACACTTCTTCTTCAGTGTTTCTCATGTACTTGGAGGAAGTTTGATTGGACTATATTTTACCTGTATATTTTATCACCCCCCCCCCCCCTTTTTTTTTTTTTTTCTTTAAGTAAAGACTGGCTAGTTAATGAACTGAATGAACATCTGAGCCTTTGTTTTTGTGCTCTAACACAACTGAAAACTGCAAAATAAATTATAAAACAAAAATAAATCACTTAACAAAGTTTAAATATATTTAAAAATGTATTCGTGAACTGACACAAAAATAGCTTTAGAGGTTAAGACATTTCAGGTTGTTCAGATTATTCACATTTTATCATGAAAGGATAAGTTAAATATGAACATTTTCATTATGTAACTTTATTTTTCTGCATCAAAACACAGAAAACATTTAAATTTGTCATTATTGATAGGTTATCATGTTATTATTTTTACTGGTCTGACTCATTTCACCCTGATTTAACTGTCATTTTATAATAATAAATGTAATATATAAAATGAATATTCGGTGGTGGGTTGTTATACAAGTTCTGAAATACGCTTGGAGGTGAAAAGCCTCGTGTTTTTCTTTGTAACCCGGGTTCTTTGCTCTGTCATGCATGTAAAGACGTGTTGGCACTAATTCGTACAAATGAGGCATTAGTGAAATCCTACAATATATGAGAAAAAGGTAATGAGTTTATGATCACATCTGTGGAAAAGCAAGAGTAGTTGGATTTTTTTTTTAAAACTTTCCTAATTATTTACAGTTTTGGGAATAATTAGTGATGTGGTGTTGAAATGCATTCTCTGTGTCAGGTAAAACTGGATTTTCATCTTCATGACGTAACAAACGCCTGTTTAACCTGCGTTTCCAGTCATTCCCGGTCACTCCTCCCCCTGAAGCTGGATGTCCACTTTCTCCCTGTCGCACAAATGTCTGGTTGAGTTAATCTTACACATTTTAATAAGATAAACTGAAAAAAAAAGTGATTCAAGTGCTGGTTCATCATGTGATATATTATACAAAAAGGTTGAGCCTGAGATGTGTGTGAATAAAACATGTCTATGACTGATGGGCTTCATGTCCAACAGTATGTGAATATATGAACACTTACATATAGAAGTTTCCACTCAACATGTCTCAGATGTTTCTACAATTTGACTGGATTCAAAAGGAAAAACACACACCTGTGCATGAGCTCAAACCAAGTCATGACGAGCAATGAACATTTGTATGGAGGTACAAACATCTGCAGCACTGAAGGCACAATGAGAAGAGTGACCATCATCTGTAAATGGAAGAAGTTTGGAATCACTACAACTGTTCTTACAACTGGACACAGATCTGAGTGACGGCAGTAGAAGGGTTTTAGTCAGGAGGTACCGAGAATAAGAAGATTCATCAGTCAACAGGACAAGGACCCTAAACACACAGCCAAAATAACAAAGCAGAGGTGTTACTAGAACTGGGTCCCGGCCAGAACCCAAACCTGAACCACACTGAACTTCGATCTGTGCAAGGATTTGATAATGGATTCTTGACAAAATTCCCAAAATGGCCTGATAATCAGACTATCAGTCAGGTTTTACAAATTTGGGGGAAAAAATATGATTGAAGTCATATGCTGCTTTAATGTGAAAAAATCCTGACCAATTTCATGATATTTTGCAATGATCAAATAAAATACGAATTTCAGTTAGATCATAAAAGCATGTGAAAAGAGACTAAATAGAAGTTTACTTGAGGATATAATGTAAAAGTTCATAAAAGTTAATGATTTTGGGCAGTTTTTGTAATTTTTGTTTATATCTGATTGTGTATATGTTAATCTATGAACCTAAGATTCGGCTAAGATAATGAGCACGTGAAAAAAAGGGGTTAAATGTTAGAGAAATTGTGATATTTTACTGTGAAATGTGTCTTAAAATGAACGCCATTCATTATATTAGGGGCGTGTTCCTGCGTAAGAAGAGTGACAGTAGAAGGAGCCACTTAAAAAACAGATACCTCTGCTCAGGATTCTGGACCAATCACAGTTCACGTCAAATTTCGCCCTAGACTACTAGACGCTTTCTGATTGGCTGGAACTGTGCGTGTCCAGCGCGTGTCCTGCCGTTCGCCTGAGTCACGTTGAGGAGTTCGAGGAAGTAAAAACCGAGCGAGGAGGAGGAAATCTGGACTGAAGTGGATCAGACTGAGCTCGACTGTCATTTGGACACTTCACAGCTACGTTCATTGCTCAACACCATGGCTCAGTAAGTGTCTTAAACCACCTTTATGTGTTTAGCTAGCTGGTAAACTTTGTGTTTTATTTATCGATGTATTTTTCAGTCATTTTGCTGTCATCTGCTGCAGGTGTTTAATCAGCGTTAGCCTGTTAGCTAACCTGCTAGGTCACATAAAGTAAATATACTGGAAAACTTTCACAGATAAACGACATGGTAAATGTTATGGTGAATGTTTGGAAGAGTTTAAATCTACGGCTTTTAGATGGCGGCGTAAAAAACTCATGTTTTCATTCATTCGCTAAAAGTGCATCAAACATGTGAGTTCAACTTGTTAGGAAATAACCCTAACCTACCGAAATATTGATAAGTAGGTTAAATCTAGGGTTTTTTAATCAACCCCTTTATTAATAATTACTTGATTACATTGTTGTTGTATAATGAAGTTCTTTGTACTTAAGTACCGGAGGATTAATATATTTGTGCTTCTATTTTAGTTCACCAGGTTTATGCAACATTTCTACTGCAGTAAACTACCAATCTAGTATTAATAGAAGCTCAGCTAAAACATAAAACTTCTTCTAGTATAAAAATCAATGAACGCGCTAATCTAATACATCGTCTATAACTGTAACATTGACAGGATTATTTTAGATCAACAGTGAGGTTTGGAACACTCCCCTGTGGTGAGGTAGTTGTACAAAGTAATAGTTGTATGTTTACTTAAGTAATCTTCAATACTTCTTGCACAACTGCCTATTATTAACGTCTGGCATTAGGTTGATGTTCTTCACTTGGTGGTGATGTAATGGCTGCATATGCATAAGTACAAACTCAGCCACTGAAGAACCAGACCATGAATAATAATACATCAAATAAATAAACTAAGCTTGTTTTGTTGATTTGCCTTTAATCAGATCTGCAGCAGAGCTTCACAGTAATATGATTACTTTTCTTTTCACAGAGCAGACATCGCACTGATTGGTTTGGCCGTCATGGGCCAAAACCTCATCATGAACATGAATGATCATGGCTTTGTGGTAGGTTTAGGCTTCTGTTCGTATTTCTACAACACCACACCAGTCAAACATGTGCGCCTTTTTCTTGGTTTTAAGTAATGACTAAAATTGTCCAATAGGTTTGCGCCTATAACCGAACCGTGTCCAAGGTGCACGACTTCCTGAAGAACGAGGCCAAAGGCTCCAAAGTTATTGGCGCCGAGTCTCTTGAGGACATGGTGGCAAAGCTGAAGAAGCCCAGGAGGATCATCCTGTTGGTCAAGGCTGGACAGGCTGTGGACGACTTCATAGACAAACTGGTTGGTCTTTACTGTGGAACTGAAACTGCAAATCATCTGACATCAGCCACTTTAAATGGTATCGTAGAGCAGTGTTTACCAGCAAGTGTGCCGTGGAAAATGATCCAATTTCACCTGATTGGTTCTTTAAGCGAGCAGTTTGATGTAGACACTTATGACAACACACAGCAATGATCCACTTTACAACAGTTTCCTGCTTCTGTTTGCAAAATAAGAGACTCAGACCTGTTGAGGAAGAATATCAGCTTTGTGTTCAACTAAAAAGCCCCAGGTTTCACACTGAAGAAGGAAATTGAGACTAGATTTACATTATAAATATACTTTTTGTGATACTTTTGTTCAGTTCATGTGGCCCAAAAAGTTTATGAAGCGCTGTCCTAGAGTCTAACATTGATTGGCTTTGCTCTGTTCTGCACAAGGTCCCTCTGCTTGAACCCGGGGATATCATCATTGATGGTGGCAACTCTGAATACAGAGACACAACTGTAAGTAATAATGGAAAAAAATCAAGTCCTCTCCCACTCTGACATCCGTCTTTTCATGTGTTTCTCATCTCTAATCTTTTACATTCAGTGTGTAGCGCTTGTGGTTGAAGGCATAAGCGTTGTTTTCATTAAACTGCAAAAGGGAGAGGCATCAAGTGATACATAATACAACATTTGTGTATTTAGACGTCAGCTTTATTAATAATGGTGAGAAAGTGGGTCTTCACATTTTTAACTGAAAATGTTGTTTTCCGTCTGTTACGCAGCGTCGGTGTAAAAGTCTGAAAGAGAAGAACTTGCTGTTTGTTGGCAGCGGAGTCAGTGGTGGAGAGGAGGGGGCACGTTACGGACCCTCGTTGATGCCAGGGGGACACAAAGAGGCCTGGTGAGTCGCCATCACCCCCCCCGTTACAAAATACAACTCTTTTATGTGAAAAAGGAAGCCACTAATATAAGAGGAGACAAAAACTGGACATATTCAGGAGTTTTTTAGAGATGAGGGTGAATTTTCTAACCTTTTTCTTACTTCATTATATCCTGTGATACCGGTGCATTAGATCATTGTTTGGTGCTTCTTTCTCTTTAAGGCCACATATTAAGGACATCTTCCAGAGCATCGCTGCCAAGGTTGGAACAGGAGAACCTTGTTGTGACTGGGTGAGTCTGACACCGTTAGCTGATGTTTTTTTTCTGCTCTCTATGGATTCAGGTCCCATAAAAGTCAGGAAATGTATTAAATTAAACTAAATATTTCACCGTATACAAATATAGATCTTAAATATGATTGTGTAAAGTCTTAAACTTATCTTTCTTTTTTTGTCAACATGATTACAGATCTTGTGTCATGTTACTAAACTATGTAAACTCATCACTGATCATAGTTCTGTCTTTACTTTGTACTTGCACTAACCTGTTGAACGAATGTGTATTAACTTTATTTAACACATATTTTAATTCTGAATGTTGGACTCACGGTACATAGATACAAAGTGAACATGGACATACAATATGAACTATAGTAACCTCAGTCCCACATCTCTTCTATCAAAAAAGAAATGTCTATTAACTTAATTTACCAGCACTAGTTGAAAAATAAAATGCAACTTCTCCAAAAATAGGTCTTAATTTTATTAAATGTAATGTTTAATTCGTAATAGTCTGGTGCCTATGAGTTATAATATATTCTCTTGAATGTTCTGTTGCAGGTTGGAGACGAGGGTGCAGGTCATTTTGTGAAAATGGTCCACAACGGCATTGAGTACGGAGACATGCAGCTGATCTGTGAGGCCTATCACCTGATGAAGGATGTTTTGGGGATGGAGCACGACGAGATGGCACAGGTGAGTCCATCACTCTGCTGGGATGTTATTATGGTAGGTTTAGTAAATAACCAGTTGCATTTCATTCAGGCTTTCGACAGCTGGAACAAAACAGAGCTGGACTCGTTCCTGATCGAGATCACGGCAAACATCCTTAAATACAGGGACGCCGACGGGACACACCTGCTGCCAAAGATCCGCGACAGCGCCGGACAGAAGGGGACGGGGAAGTGGACGGCCATTTCAGCCCTGGAGTACGGAACACCTGTAACTCTGATCGGTAAGAGGGGGGAAAAAAGGAGGAAGTGTTTGGTTTCCTTCTGTCTTCCCGCGCTGCTGTTGTCAGTAAAGTGCGTTTGATGTGATGACGGGGCAGTGGGCGTTAACCTCAGAGCTGTTAAAGTTTCAACACGGTGACAACGAAGTGAACAGCTGTTGTTGCTCGTGCTGAACTTTGCCTTTTAGCCGATGCCAGAGAATCTATAATTCTTATTTTTATGACATGATTCATTGTCATTTTTGTTTTTTAAGGTTAGATTTGAGTAAATAAGCAGCTGTAGTTTAATTTCATTATGAGAAGTGACTAGTTTTAATTTGGATTTCCTTTTTTTTACTCAGGAAAGTAAAAGTTTAGGCTTTTTACATTAAGTAGTGATCTGACATAGTGTAACAGTCTTTTCAGAGAAGTTTTTTTATGGAATATATATCGAATTTAATGTGACAAAAGTAGTTATTTTACACTTATATACATATACTATTGTATCGATAGATCCTCCTGACTACCAGTAAAGTTTTTAGCTTTTTTGCATTAAACGACTGTCTTTATGAGAAACTGCATATTACGAACAAGTTCCGTTCCTACACTGTCGATGTAACCCGAATTTCTGCGCAAGTCGGAATTAACCCTTTATTACCTCTAAATACCCCCTAAATCTCTAAATAACTATTCAAATACACGTATTATACTTCATATTAATACAATAAAGTAAAAAATAAGATACTGTACTTACTGTACGTACAGTATACAGTACGTATGTACAGTAATGGTGGACGAGACTCCAGCGTCGTAAAGTCCAAATAACATAAGTCGGGTACGTCGTAACCTGAGGACTATGTGTATTTTTTTAAAACTCTTTTTATTTATATTTTCTATGGAACGTCCTTTGCAGTAGACAGTGTTTTTTAAAGTAAAACTATACTTGGGACCAAAATGTGTTGCTGGGTGTCAGGAGGATAAACTGTAAACTACATCCATCCAGTCATTTATCGTAGGCATGTAAACAGTATGAGTGTCACTTTTCAGCCATTTTCTGGTCAGGGCTCTTTCTTACTTGCTTGTAAGCGTAATCTCAATCAACGTGTATCTCTCTTTGTATCTCTCTTTGCACACTTGAGTTCTTCTAAATCATTGAGGTACATGGTTTTAAAGTCTGCATTATCATTTTTAATTGGCTTGTGGATTCGAAGCTGTCATTGTTTATCATCATTGCAGTTAAATGTATACGTTTTCTGCGGCTGTTTTTGCGTCTGTGAACTGGAATAACCCGGCTGACTGAGTGTAGATGGTGAGCCTATTCTGGAGAACATGATAAATATGTGGTGGCCTGTAAGAAGATTGAAGGCTTTCCCTGCAGCCCGCTCATCTGCAGTGACATAAGGGGGATTTGTGCTGCTCTTTGCTTCCACCAGACCGTGTGTTTCATAAAGGGCGTGAGGTTAGAGTTATCCAGGCCAAGCGATGAAATCATCACTGTTCTGCAGTGGGGCAAAGTCCGCTCACATCCTTTAAGGCAGGGGTGTGGCCCGGGGGCCTAATGCGGACCGCCAAAGGTTCCAGTCCAGCGTGTGGGATGAATTTGCAAAGTGAAAAGATTCCACAGTCAAGGCTGTAGAATTCATTTTAGTTCAGGTTCCACATACAGACCACTATGATCTGCAGTAAAATAATAACATAAAAAAGACTCCATATTTTCTTCTCATTTTGATGTGGGAGGAAAAAATGACATTATAGTTATAAATAATGTCAAATTTAGTTTTAGTGCAAAAAAACCTTCAGTTATGAAAATATTTACATTAAAAATTATCCTGCAACAATAAAATGTGAATAACCTGAAATGTCTAAAGAAAATTAAGCACAATTTTCCGCCTGTTTTTGTAGATCCAATCTATAATGTACATGTATAAATGATAAATTGATGCAGAATATTATTAAAATTACTTTTTTTTTTTATATATATAGAACTTCCTGTTTTTCAGGTTATTCGCATCTTTTTTTGTTTGAATAGTTTCGAAAAGTAAGTATTTTCATAATTTTTTTTTTTTTTTTTTGCATAAAACCAAGACTAGAATTTGGAGTTGTTATTATGGTATTGTTTTACTGTTCTAGCCCATTTGAGCTCAAATTGGGCTGAATGTGACCCCTGCTTTAAGGTGCAACATTGAACTTGCAGGATATTTATTATTAAGCCTCTTTAATTGTTCAACAGTGTAATCGGATACACTACAGCGGGAGTAAAAACTCTACAGCAGTTGGTCCGATTTCTTACATTATGGGTGTGTTGTTCGGTCACTGTCAGGGCCGCAGATCCTCTCGTGATCCCACAGATACAAGCAGAACAAAAGGCCTCATTGTAAAAACGGAGCTGCTCTCTGTAGTGAACACTCGGGCTGATTCTGCCACCGTCGGGCTGACATTCCACGAACACCGCTCTGTACATTACACTCACTGGATGTGCTGTTTTTTTGCAAGTCATGCTTATACGTCAGTTTTTTTGTTTGCTTATCTTGATGCTTGTTGTAATTGTTTATTAATGGAGTATCCCTGTCGTCACCACGTCACTGTTAATTCTGCAAGTCATTCAGCACATTCAGGGTGTTTTTTTTGTTTTGTTTTTTTTAACAAAATGGCAAAAACAAAGTTGCAATAGTCAGATTTTATTACAAAGGATTATTTTAGAGCTTGGTCTTTTGTGTGTGTGTGTGTATAAACATTATGCCCCCATTATGTTAAAATAATTGTAGGTCAGTTCAACCTAAAGTGGGTCAGACCAATGAAACGGTATCATAACGAAAACCACTTTTTTCCTTCTTTGTTTAATGTTAAAAAAAACAACAACAAAAAAACAACAACCTGAACATTATGAACCAGAAATGTCTCAAGAGAATCAAGTCTAATTACACCAATATTCTACCTATTACTAAATATTGTGTGTATTTTTAGATACACTGTGATCTGTACGTTATAATGAACATGTGAAAATGAGGAACTGAGGCCAAATAATGGTATGAATTGTAAAAAAAATTGCAATTTTTTAATTGATTTCCTTTTGGGTGTTCATGTTTTTAAAAGATGTGAACATTTTAATAATACAATTTTACTTTTTTCACACCAAAACATAGAAATTACATATTTGCTGAACTGATATCATTTATATATTATTATTATTTTAATGATCCAGCCCACTTCAAGTCATATTGGGCTGTATGTGGTCTCTGAACCAGCACGAGTTTGACCCCCCCTGGTCTTAAGTTATAACCTCTGACAGTTGGTGTCCAATAAAAACAGCCCTGTGACCCATTTTGGGTCCAAACGGCCGTATATAAACTGAAGCTCCTGCTCCTGTCCAGTGAACTATGGGCTGTGCACCATGTTTCATTTGGATGAAGTCTGTGTCTGAAGTGTCGACTGTGTTTAAGTTTCATAATTAGTTTTAGGTTTCAGGAAATCTAAGTGACTGTTTGCACAGACGCTGACCTTCCTGAGCTCTGTTGATTTGTCAATCTGTAATGATATGACATCTGCAGACGCTAACCTTGTTAGCAGGATGCTCACTATTTATTCCTGTGTCTCCCCTGCACCCCGCCGGCGTCCTCAGGAGAGGCTGTCTTCGCCAGATGTCTGTCTTCTCTGAAGGATGAGAGGGTGGAGGCCAGCGGCAGCCTTTCAGGACCTCAGGGGGTCCAGTTCAGCGGCAACAAGGCTGCGTTCCTGGAGGACATCCGAAAGGTACGGCACACATCTGGACGTGACAAAGGTTCATACAGTCTGTTTACACTGGGCTTAAAACTGGACTAAGACCTCAGCAAACCACTCACTGGAGGTCATCTGGGATACATTTAACCATGCATCTGTTATTCCTAATGTGAACCATAAGCACTGGATGTGGCGGCTTCATGCACCGTCCATACGAATATTTCTCTAAATGCATATATTTTTATTTCTTTAGAAAAATTCTGTTCATGTGACCTAAATCTGTCCCCACTAAAACGACTCCAAAGTTGTTGTTTGTGTTGTCCAACCTGTGGACACTGGAGACACAGAGGCTTTAATCTGTCGTGAAGGCAAAGCAGCAACAAGTTCAGTTGTAAACTCATGTTAGTGTTTGTGTTGGTTCAGATTGTTGAAGTGAATTCTTAGTTTTGGGTTTGTTAACGCTGGATCCCAAAGTTACCAGTGCTGACCTCGATGTACTGCGGGTTATAAACTGATTAAACACCTGGATTTGATGCTTCATGACACAAAGACATTAGACATGAGCAAAATAGGACAGTATATTGTTTTCCCTGAACACAAACCAGAGTTTTTCTGACTTAGTGTTGTTAATGTGTTAACAAGATGCCCAAACATAGAGAGAAATACCTGTTTGGCAACAATATTCACCTTAGTGTTGACTTTAGATGTACAATATGAACAGCTGGAGCAGTCTGTACATGTATACTGATGCGTTTTACATTTTAATAGAGTCATGTTGGACAGTTGTGAACATGATGCGTCCAGTTTTTGCCATTGTGTTAAATGTCTATGTTGCACTGCCAACTCTGAGTGTAAATTAGTTTAACATGTTTATAGTATAGAATAATTCAGTTATTTCTTTACGATCCAGGCCCTCTACGCTTCCAAGATCATTTCCTACGCTCAGGGCTTCATGCTGCTGCGACAGGCGGCCAAAGAGTTCGGCTGGTCGCTCAACTATGGCGCCATCGCTCTGATGTGGAGAGGAGGCTGCATCATCCGAAGGTACACAGACTTCAGACACTTCCCTCACAGCAGCTTTTGTAACAGCGTGTCAACACCGATGGTGAAAACATGTGGTCGTATAGTGAAACAGAATCATGTAAAGAAGAGTTTCCTGGTTTTTTGTGCCGCTTTATCTAGAGATACAATGAAAACCTTTATGTGGCTATTAAGGAAGTACTTAACAATATTTCTGTCAGTGTTGTGTTGAAATTCTGCAGTGAATGAATGACCCCTTTGTCAAATCAGATAAGAATGAGGAAGTTTCAAGTGATGGTGATTGTGACACTAGTTGTCTTGTGCAAAAAGATGTTGTGTAAATCAAATATCACTCGGTCAAAGGATGCGACACCACGGGCCAATCAAATCCAAACGTTTCTAACAGTTTATTTTTGTAGTTTATACATTTCTCTGTTGTGACCGTTTGCTCTTTCCTCTCTGCAGTGTCTTCTTGGGTAAAATCAAAGAGGCGTTCGACAGAGACGCCGAGCTGCAGAATTTGCTGCTGGACTCTTTCTTCAGTAACGCCGTGCAGGACTGTCAGGTATGAGGAAGGAGGAAATGGCAAAACACCAGCCTGCAATAACCTCATTTACAGTATGGTATAGCGCAAAAGAACCCTTTCCTCTTTTTAGAAGGAGTTCAGTGAAGTAACAGTGCCGCTTATTTATGTAACGCGCCGTCTTCACACTGAAATTTGACAACTGTGAGAAAAGAACAAAATATGTCAATCCAGAAGTGTGGGCGTAGATCACACTGAGATAATGGAGCTTTGGCAACTGATGACTGTCAGACATGTAGGATTAAATGAGACTAAACAGCGTTAATATGCAGAAACTCAGTTCCATATGAACGTATAAAGACAATATCTGTAGAAAGTACACAACGCTATATTCAGTGTCCGCTCACCCATGTATCTGAGACACAAGATCCTTATGTTTGAGTATTTTATTGTTCCATAATGTAGGGACATTTTCCTTAACTTTAAACATACATACATACATACATACATGAGAACATGGCAAAACAACTTAAGAAAACAAAATTTAGAGGCTTTCTGGCACATTCCATTAAAGTTCATAGTGTCTAATATACAGTATTTAACACATGTATGATCCCACTGCTGCCATAATTTAACAGTATATCTTTTTTATGTTTCTATAATAGTTCATCCACCAGTATGTAAGATCTTTTTTTTTTTAATCAAAACCATATCTTTAATGCTACAATAGAACTATTGTTACTATCTATAAATTTTCAAGTTTAATATTTTCCAATAATACAAAAGGGAAATGCATTAAACTATTTTTTTTAATTAAGTTACACACTTCCAGTTATTATCTTTCATTCCTGAGTAAAACTACATAAAAACAATGGGAACAAGAACGTAAACTGTTATCTGCACCAAAAGTGGACACACTGAATATGGACATTTATGAACATGGACTATTTTGTTTTTCCAGTTGGTCATTTTCTTAATGAATAACAATGAAACTTAATTTGAAACAAGTTTTTGATAAACTATGAAGTTATTTGTATTCATGACAGGTGGTCTAATACATTTGTTAAGCACGTAGAAGAAAATCTAAACAAAACATCTATTACAATTACAAACTACACAAATGTTGTGCAGCCTATAGGCGCCTTAAAATGTACAAGAAAACAACTATACTGTTAGTCCTCTTTTTAATGTCAGAAATGCCTATTTTTGTGGTTGCAGCTTCAAATGTGCTGCTTTTGTCATTTCTGGTAGTAAAATGCCTCCACAATAAAATAACAATAGTTAATTTTTCAGAAGCTTTGGAAACTAAGTAAAAATGCTGCTTGGCTGTAGTTTTAAGTTGCAGTGTTTAGTTGAAATGTAAAATTCTGAGAATTAATGGGTTTTACTCTAAAGGTTTGTCTCAGATCTACTTCTAAACACTGTCTGCACATTAGAATATATTCACATTATAAATCTACGTGTAATAACATTAACATATTCATGGAAAAACATCAGCTAATTGGCACTTTAAGATGCATTAGAAAACAAATGACTAAAATATGTAAGATTTAGCACATTTAATCAGAGGCAGATCATTTCTAAAAAAAACTGTAGACCAGTGTAGTTGATGCTTAAACTTCCATTGAAGTGTATAATGAGTTGTAACAAGCTGTTGTCATTATTAGTTGCCTCATTCTGACTGAAATGTATACATTTACACAGGGTTTCAGTGGTATCTTAAAATTTAAAACCTTTTAAAGACTTTATCTCATAGGTCTTAAGTTGTGTTGCCATAAATTTGTTCACTGGATTGTGTTTCTGGGACATTTGACAGATTTAAAGAAAGTAACGCTGGTCTACTCTTTTCCACCCGACAATTTATATATAGGAACTGGTTATTTATAACTCTGCAGCTCAGGCTTTTGATACATTTTCTAAAATTTTAGGAGTCATTTGCCAGTGACTGTGAAATGGACATTACATTCGGTTCTATATAGTCTTTAGAAAAGGTCTTAAATTTAACTTTTAACTATTTATTCAATAAGATGTATATATATTTTTTTCTTGACATAATTTCTAACATTGTTTTCCAGTTTTTTGTTAAGATAACCATCTGACTGGGCTGTAACACCAATTAATGGAATATTATCAATCATGTCGAACTCATCTGATTTATCACTAATGCATTTGTTTCACCTTTGTGCTTTTAGGAGTCGTGGCGTAGAACAGTCAGCACTGGAGTCCAACACGGTATCCCCATGCCCTGTTTCACCACCGCTCTGTCCTTCTACGACGGTTACAGACATGAGAAGCTCCCAGCCAACCTCCTCCAGGTAAAAGCTGCACATATGGTCAGGACTGGAAGTATGTCAGATTAAAAGGATCTCATCACGTGGAGGTGTTTTTTTTTTTTGTTGGGATTTACCTTTAAGACCCT